>UCOJ01000280.1:0-136136 GCA_900474305.1 Cecidostiba fungosa | reverse complement strand
GGAAAGGGCAATGTAAAAATGTGAGAAAAAGCGTTTCATCACTGTAAATTCCTAGCTATTTTTAGCTGTATCTTATGGCCATTTTAAATGTTCAGATTTCTACCAGGAACAGATATCAGGTGATTCGTACTCTCCCGTTAATTAAGAATCTTATTTCAAAAAACGAGCCAAACTTTTAATGAAAAAACATCAGCCATTATACGCGTATATAGTTGTACTATACCACTGCTCGGAATTCCAAAGTTCGCGTAAACAGCTCAAAAGAGATACACCGCACCGCAAAAAAAGTTTGATTGGATGGTGTACATGCGGTCTGCACGAATAGAAGCGTAAAGTACTCGCACGTCCGGGTTTTACGAGTCGTGTGTTTACTGTTACGCCGCGGATTAGTCGCAACGGTACAGCATATGTATTATATTGTGGGAAGAGTCGAGTGGGTTATTTGCGATTGCCGCATTTTCTTTCGAAATCCCTTATTATATTGCGCTTTTCACCATCTGTCGCACAACATTCGCATATTGATTTTTCGATGTATTTATATCTACACGTGTTTGTTTTCGGAGCAATGGCCTATGCAAGCATCACTCGCGGAAGTAGTAACTCTACACGTGCGCGCGTACGTGCAGTAGGTAGACGCACGCGATTTCGCAAAACCGAAAAAAAATCCTTTTCATATCTATATGCGACGCGCAGGAAAAATGTTGCTGCAGAACTTTCCTCGCTTTCTTATGTAAATCATAACGTTGTTTGTTAAAATTTTGATTCGCCGCTGATGTGAAATTTTCCCTGCGGCCGCTTTTGCAGATGAATTTTTTGCGCAGCGTTATTATACATATAATGTTTACCGAGTTTCCCGGAATTATTTTCATGCAAGTGTAGTGTATTTTACGATGGGATTTACTTTTTAAAATATTTTTAAACGCATTCTTTATTCCAATGAAGAAATTTTTACTGTATAATATCCGAATTATAAAATCGTCGGAATTTACGATTTTGAATTGCACCTGTACAGCATGTATTCGTTAATCTTCTTCGTATAAAATATCGGAGAATCGAAACGCAAAGCGCTTTATCGTCGCAAAAACGTGTCCGATATAATAATTTTAATAAGTATGCATAAATAAACTTTTTTATACTGACAGATATGTGATATATAGGTATAGGTCGCGACCGAGAGCGTGTTATTAGCTATTGTGTTGTCAATATAAAGCGAGAACCAATATCCTCAACCACCAAAAAAAAATACGTCTCGTTTTATCCGGCAATTATCTCTCTTTTTCGCGCTTCACCTATTACATATAGACAGCATATACATCATCCAATATTCCCAAAGCGATATTGCTCGTATATATATAAGTGGCGGAGGATGTCGGGACACGTTATATTATAACGCCAGCGCAGTGCCAGCAATCTTCTCGGAAATTCCAGGCGCGAGATGCTGCGGGGGCATATTATAAGTCCTCGTATACGATACGTTATACTCATCTTCTTGCGGCTTGCCACAGGCGGCGCCTGGATTCAACGACATCGACGTGGTTTCACGTCTTCCCGCAACACTCGTGTCTCTCCTGTTTTCTCTCTTTGCTATACATTTTTCCTTCCTACTCGGAAAGTTTGAGTCTGCGGACTGCTTGAAGTATATAACGGGACACGTGCATTGTATAGCGCGCGTTTAATGCTGCTGGAAGAGATGTCAAGTGCTGCGCGAAGAATACTTGATTCTTTTGTGATGATTCTGCTTATTTGCGTTTTTAGATGGCTATATGGAAGGCAAAGGCGAGCTATCTTTTTTTTTTAATTGTTGACGTTATTGTCCTATTTGATCGTCCGAGCATGCGGAATCAACATTTTTTTAACTTTATGCCTAGAGCCTGTCGCTTCCTGAGGTACCTTATACGGCCACAAATTCTCCCGCAACTCAATTTTTACTCGGCTGTATTTTCGATATCAAGAGCTGCCACTCTAATTAATTTCGAGAAACTTGAAAATAAATCTACACAAGAAAACGTCCGAAACATCATCTGTATAACAATGTATGTAGCTTCGAGCAAGGCTAACGCGCCAGTATTCGACACATCGCTATTAGCAGTGGATAAAACTCGATCTCAGTATATAGTACTCTGAAAAACCGTATACCTATAAATGAACGAACAACCGACAACTTTGATACAAAAACTGTAAAATTTTAAATAATCCGCGCCTCATATTCCCCAAACGTCATCAGACTCTCCCAACTATTTCCCGACACACTCAAAATAAAAGCTTCCCTCGTCTGGCCAGGCACGTCTGATTCTACTGCCGCCTGCACCGCCAAACTATACGACCTACAAACCTCCAAAAAAGGATAATTCCCACCAGCCAACAATTATAATATGCCTCAGCGAAACAACATAGAAAATCCTCGCGCAATGTCAAAAGCGACTGCGACTAAGTGCTCCCGCCCATTTCCCACATAGCCCAGCAGCACACGTGTGCACAAAGGAAGGTTCTCGCGGTGTACACGTATACTGCAGTACATAGGAATAGGATAGATCTCGCGCGCGCTCTCTCAACTGCGGCGCGTCGTCGTCGGCGGCGGCGACGGGGAAAAGAAAAAGGGCCCGCCGGCGTCTCCTGCCTGGTATATACCTAAGAGCTCCAGAGAAAGAGAGCGCTCGCTCGGTTGCTCGGGCGAGAAAGAAAAAGAGAGGTGGTGGAGAGCAGTGCGAGCGCTTGGCTGTCGAATATTACAAGCGCGATGGAGAATGTAACGAGCCTAGTCGGCTGCTGGTCGCGAAGACCGCGAGAACACACTGTGTGCCGCGCCGCGAGTCGAGAGAACACCGCGAGGGAACTCGCTCCGCGCCTCCGTGTTATAGTATACACATATACGCATAAGCGCGAGTGAGCCTCGCGATTTGAATGAGGCGGGAATCCAGGAGACACTGATTTTCGAAGGATCTTTTGCTCTGCAGAGGCTGAAACGTGAGTAGTTTTTTTTAGGGAAATTTTAATTGAATTTCTCGACACTGCGGAGTTTGTGCAACTTTTAATTAAGCGAGAGTGTACTTAGAACATGTGGAATATCGTAATCATAGTCTGGGTCTGGCGGGTTGAAAAATTACTAGTCGAGTTTTTTTGCGCGCGATATGTACAAGTCGTCCCCCATCAGTTCGTTTTCTCAATTAGGAGAGTTGGAAGAGCTATAGGTGTAAATGAAACACAAGATTTCTATAGCCGAGAGGATTGCGTAAGACCGAAAGAAACCGCAAATCTGCAGTATAACTTGGACCTTATTTTCACCGCTATGCGCGCGCGCGCGCTCTCGTTTAAAATGGAAAATAGAGTTTGAAAATATATTTCCTAATATCCGAAAAAAAACTCTAGCCAACTTTTCGAGGATCATTGTGGCTATTAGCAGGAAGAATCATGGAGATAGGCAAAAACAGTAGTGAATCCCCTCTTGCAATGCCTTGCCTCGAACAAAGCGTAGTTTACGGGGACCAATTATCCCGAGATCATTAAATTCCACTTGAATATTTTTCTTCTTTTTTTTACTCTATAGGTATCTCCTGACACACACACACAATAAGATCGCGGTAAAATCAAATTAATTCCTTCGGCAAGAAACGCGAACCGGCGCACACGTCAATCGGCTCTGTTTACATCTTAAATCAATCCACGCGATCGCGCTCTCGCGGTCTCTCGTGGGAATAAGAGGAGAAAAAGGAAAGCAACGCCAAAAGTGTATTATGTACACGTTGCGCTGATATAATTACCGTGACTGTCGCGTTATCCACTTGCTGATTTGTTTCGCAAAAAGTGCTCGCGGATTCCTTTTTTTTTGTTTTGTTTTATTGCGCTTTTCATTCGCCGTGTATATAGCTGAAAAAGTAGTCAATAATATAATAAATTACTAGAGCGAAATAATTTAATGCCTAATGATGTTTATTCGAATGCAAAGTAAATGTGAAATAAATCGAGAATTAAAGCGCGAATACCTGGAGCAAGAGCAATTACGAATGATAAAAACGGTATATTCATAATTTTCAATATACCTATTATATAAATTTGACGCATAATTGTATTTATACAGTTAAATAGCGTTTATTCGTTATTGCTAATGAGCAAACATGCTGCGATTCGAACAAATTTGAAAATTTATGCACGACTGCACAGCTCGCGTTTGTTTGCCCGAATCCTCTCCGGTCTAACCACACCCGACTCGTTCTACTGAAATTCTCTGTATCACAACGACGTCGCTCTCCAAAAACTTGATATTCTTTCTAAGACCGTCAATATTTCCAATTATTTAAAAGTGTAGACCCCAAAGTAGCCAAATTCCAGCCCCATCAAAACAAGTCGTCGACCACCCAATATCGATCTCCCAAAAGCGTCAGCAGCGACGAATCCAGAGACAAGTTACTCAACGTCCTCGGGAATAACCACCTCTCGCATTAATCCGGCAAGTGGCTAATAGGTCGCCGGTCGGTCAGCTTCGAGTGTAATAAAGCATAAATTAGCCTCGCACGAAACCATTTCGGGCCAGCAACTGGCTCTCGTAACTGTCACTGCAGCCACGTGGCCATGAATCTAACCGCGGATCAAGACGGATTCGAGAGGGTGCGTGCGTCGTTTATTGTTGGTCCTCGAGAGGATTTTGCGTTAAGTGGTCCCGCAGTTTGAGGGCGAAAATTATACGAGATATGAGAGAGCTGCACGCGCCTAAGCCAAGTTCATAAACATCCTGGAAATTGCGGGGGTGTATAACGCGACTGTATATATAGGTTATACTGTGGCGATAAGGGCTTTATTTAGTTCCTGCGGTATAGGGTGCGGTTTTGGATACGGTGTGAAATGAAATTTCGGTTATGATTATATTAGTCCGATGTGTTTACCGATATTGATATGGCTCGTCGTGAATTGACACAATGTATACTTATTACATATATGCGATTCGATCGACGATTTATACAACGCGTTAACCAAATCGAGTGGCTGTTTCGACACCCAAGTATCTCTATGCATCTCCACAGGAGCTTTATATAGGTATCATGAGATTTTGCGCGCGAGTGTATAGCAGAGGCCTTTATGACGGACTTTTTATATTATCGGTGAGGGGATCTCTACGGCGAGAGAGGATCGAAAGTGCGTTCGATGTATACGTGTAAAAGCCGGCGCTCGCGGTGATGTCATGCGCGTTAAATCACTACTGACGAGTGCGTTGTTACGTGCCGCTGCTTTTTGTGTGTGCTAAAGGATTGGTGTATTATTATTTCGGTTATTTAACGGTAATAATAGGCGGGTTTTTTCACCCACCGATTTTCGATCTTACTTATACTATATAGGTGAGTCGAATGATATAGACACTACATATAACATATCTACTGTATAAAGGACACCACGATTTGCTAGTGTCATCTCACGCACTGCGTTTCCTTATTACTCGTCATTAAATGTTTTCTCTCGAGGATGAAATTCGCTTTGAACACGTCACCGTGATTCTTTACAATCTTCACGAAAATCATTATAGTTCAAGGCAACCGTAAATGACTCGGCCATTCACACGAGCCCAGTATATAGCATACAGTGTTTACCTCCTTCGCCGTATTATATACATCCATTACGAAATTCCCTTTCAATGAGGCTAATAAAAAGTACGGCTTATTTCCAGCCAGATCCGAGCTATAGAAAGTAATATATACCTATTACAATATAATGAAATCCTCCACACCGGACTCTCATAGCAAGCAAATGTATGCCGCGTTTGTCAGCGAATATACATTTATTTGCATATCTTCGAAAGCGACAGATTTATATGCGGGCGTATATATACATGTAATCTCTTTTATCGACATGTCGCACAGTGTACTAAATCTCCCGCGGAACCTATCTTTCACCTTTTTTTCCATATTCGATTTCGATTCGCTCGTATAGAGTATATAGCCCATTATTCTTCTTTCTCCTCGTGTGTCTCTTGTGACTCATCGAGGAATATAGGAAAACCCGAGCGACTTGTGCGAAAATCGCGCCAAATTAACATTCCCATATGTAGGCTCTCAAATAATTTACGACTATATATACTATACAACGAAAAAAGGGCGGTTTCAAATTAAAGCGCATTATATATAGAAACTAGAATGAATCGCGGTATATAATATACATACACAATCTGCTGCGAGAATAAAACGCTCATATTAAAGATCCATATCTTTTCCCACGGAAATCACGAATTCACTCCTCTGACTTGCGCTCTCGATTTCCTATATATATATATACGTATCGCGAGTGCATGCAGCCGCTCTCTTTCGAGTAGTGTTTTCGTGCGGCTGTCCTTTGTAGCTCGTTTTGCCTTTTTCAAGTGAGAAAGAGTATATATTTATATACATAGAGACGTTCGAGAGAAAGAGACGGAGTTGACTATAGATATTGCGATGCGGGCGACTATGCTGATGCAGTTCGGTAAATTAAGTAGTTAAAAGCGAAGGCTTTTTCTGCGATTGTCGAAGCGCGCGCAGTAGGTATAAGGAAAACTTCGGACACGATTCGCCGATAATACACTTGATTATGGGGGTCCCTATCTACTTAATTGCAGGCTTTGTTTGTTTCTCCACGGATTCTTTTTCTTTTTGTCAATCCGACTTGGAAATCGAGGTGATTACACTAGAACGTTATTGCGAGGCTTTCTTTCTTTCTTTACGTACAGCTTGTTTACAATCAATTACACGAGAAAAAGCTCTGCACGAACGACAAAGGGTTTCTTGTCAAAGTCTAAATCCATCCCGCGTAAATTTAATCAACTCCGAGATATTCCTTTATCATTCAGCACACAAAGCCTCTGCTGCTGTCACAGTAGTAGTCCTCATCGCTAAAAGTCACACAGCGTCGTTTTATCTTACAAATTATTCCGTCGCAGAGCTGCAGCTCGAAGTCATAGGAAGTGATATTCAAAAGGAGGGACAAAAGGAAGCCCCTAATACTGTGAATCCTGCAATAACAAAAGGGAACGCATCACGCTTCAGGTATTTCAAGTCCTCGGGAGGACAGTACCTAAAATACAATAGGCTACTTTGCCGTCCATTACTATAACTGCGCGCAGTGGGCTGATGCTGGTAAAAGGAGCTGCGCATACGTGCTGGATGCTACTCCCGAGAGCTTATGTTAAGGGTGAATGGGGCATAATTGCACACTTTCGTTTTATTGACTTTTCGTATATGCGCCGAGGATGAATTTAGATTTAGTATATAGCAAGATGCAGGTTGTACCTAAAATCGACGCATGTTTAGACGTATACGTTTCATTTTTGTAAAGTGCATTTGTTTTTTTACATAGAAGAAACGCGTTCATTCGGCTAAAATAAACGCAGCTATATTCCTCGAATTAGTTTTCCCTTAAATTTACTGTAACTAATACATGAATTTTTAATTGTTTGAGGCCTAAATGTACTCTCAAAATCATAATGGAATTAATTTTCCGCGTCTGATGTGCTGGAAGGGGGCACCTATATTTAAAAGATTACACGAGCAACCTTGTAGCTACATACATATATAATTTTGGTTATATAAATTCCTTTTAAATAGAAGGCAAACTCACATTCCTTTGCGGAATTTCACTAAGGTTTCATTAAAAGATATTCAAAAAGTGTGTTCAGCTTAACCCCTGTGCAATTATGCCCCACTCTCCCCTAAGTAAGTAGTAAGAGGCGAGTCCCACAGCGTCATCGCGAGGTGAAAGGACTCTGGCGGTGTGTATATAATAATATTATGTACATCCAGTACATCGCGCTGCGTTGTGCAAAACCGTCCTGAAGAGCAGCAGCAGCAGCGACTCCTTTTTCCAAGCTCCATCAGCACCGATTACCAAAATTGTTATTAAAACAGTCATTTAAGTCGCATTGCGAGAGCACCCCGAGGGCTCTCTCTCTCTCTCTCTCTCTCTCTGTGATGCAAATTTTCTTCCAGATATAGGAGAGGGAGAGAGAGACGGAAATAAAGCGCGAAAAGTACGCCGCCGCTGTTCTAATTTGTTGCCTGCAGTGCGCTGGGAGGTAGTAGTATAGAGGGGGGCAAAGAGATTTACGCTGGTAATTGGCGGAAAGAACGCCCCGAGCGCGGTAATGCCTCTGCACACGCGCGCGCAACGACGTGTCGTGGACAAATCGCGCGGTGCAATGCGTTTAGCGTGGAATGCTTTTTTTCACCGTATATGCAACTGTGCGGCAATGAGAATACTAGTACTTGGATGCGGTAGCTCTCGGGTTCTTTTTCTCTAGCTGTGCGATTAATGCGCGCGGCTAAACGATGCTCGGCGATTCGTTTTAATCGACGATCGTCGATTTCCGCTTTGCTGTGTGTTTTGAATACAGCTTTATATGTACTGTGGATAGAGAAAACTATTTATAGAGAAAGAGAGGCAAAAATTAGCGGTGGCATTTCGAAATCCGAGATATTTTTGTACTACGAGGTAATGGGCAATTCACGTAAATACTTAATTACGGCCGAGTGTCAGTGCTGGAACGCCTTCGCTGCCTCATTACTGTCCTTTTGCCGCGTGTTTCGCAGCGCTGACGCGCGCGAGCATTGTCGTACCTGTATATATATATATATATATTATACTCTGACGAGATAAATCCCGCAATTAAAGTCCTTGAAAAAAGAATTCCACTAATGGTCCTGAATGCAAAGCCACGAAAAAGACTGCGGTATTTCAAGGGGAACTATTTCCCCGGCGATACACGCGTCATTAAAGTAAGACGAAAATTTAGTGCGGCAAAAATGGTTTGGTATAAATTTATCTACGCGAATTTGCGTCCGTAATGCGGGATTCGGCGTTATACATGCGCATATAACAACTGCGGCAAAATTGCATGTAGGTCAATAAAAAAAGAGGCATATATAACGCTTATAAGAGCAGGGGTTATTTTTTTTTTTATCATAAACACATTTATCAACCTGTGAATTACGACTGCGGCTACTCCCATCATGTGTAAAAAAAACGAACGCTGAAAAAACGGCGAAAAAAGTGACGCGCCCGTGGCTGCTGTAAGCTTTACAATGGTACTGCCTGATTTATTTGAAAAGGAAAATCGTAGAAAAAAGGACTTTCAAAAATTAGAGCAGACGATAAAGCCACAGCGATTTAAAAAAAAAGACGACGCGTTAATTAAGAGCGAACCGGCTACCATTCCCACGTCAAGAAATAAAAAAGCTCAAAGTCAAAGAACAAAATGCCTCGGAAATTGGTCGACTGCTCTCCGAACACATATATATATCCCTCGGCTCATCCTCTCCTGCAGTGCGCGCATATAAAACTCGACGTCGCGCGGTGGCGAAAAAAAAATGAGATCCTCGACTTTGAAAGAGGCGCTACTGCATATAGCCTGAAAGAGAATCCGTAAAAAAGGAGAGCGCTCGTTACGCTCATTACCCAGTAGCCTGCGTCAAAAGCGCGCGATTTTTTTCTCTTTATATTTCGGGCGTTATAGGACACGCGCGAGAGCGTGCTGTGCCTTCGAAAAAAGTCTCCCCGCCGCGCTGCAATTATGTGCGAGTAGGGGTAATTAGGCGCGATTTATGCGGATTCTGGAGGACCGGAATTTTTTCTCTCCCTCTCGAGTTAGAGAGTAACGAGCTGTGGCGGGGGAGATTTAGCAACGCGCGCGTGCGAGGGCTGTGTGCGTGTATACGACTCCGTAAATGGAGACACGTGCGCGCGCGAAAGACGTTCTCGCAGGAGAGCACTTTTGGCGCGTTGTCGGCTCTTTTAATTGAGTCGTGTGGACTTGAGATCACTTTCGCAGCTTGTTTTTTTTTGGTATTAGGCAGATCTTGGTTGTATTGCGGAGATAAAATAGGTATAGTTTATTTTTATTGTTTAAACAATTACTTTCTTTACTGTCGTTATAAATGTATAGGTGTATCTGTTCTAATATTGACCGAAACATGTGTGCGATCGACTATAAAAAAATCTAATAATAATTTTAACTAAATAGTTCATATATTGACTTAATAATATACCTATTATAACGAATACACTTCTATTTGAGATTGATATCATCTGAGATGCGTGTACATTATTTAGACGGACGTAAGCAACGTTTTTTTCGACTCAACTTTTCTTTCAAAGTAATCGTACAATCTCCCTAAGTGGATGACCTCTTTCGAGACACTACTTTCGATGAAAGCTTTTGCGAAGGCTGACTTCGAAACATCTCGTGTATAGCGAGTTTTTTTGTCGAAGGATTCGCAATCGTTACATATGTGCTTTGAATACCTGTCTACGGGAAATCACTATAATGACTTTCCTTTTTTTCATACAATATAATCACAGAGTACATTCTCATAAATATATACACTGTATAATAAAGCCTTTTCAATTTGTGAATATTTTTGACGCCTTGTGTCGTGTCGCACCGACTTCAAACTTTTCAATCGCTTTTACGTAACAATTTGAATCATTATACGATATTTGCGAGCCTCGAACAATGACAACAAGTGGAACAGCAAATTGAATCCATTAAAAGAATATAAATCTATTAACGAACATAATAGCCAATTATTTCAAAGGTATACAAATCAGCATATTCATATACATCCGATTGTGGAAGCGCGCACAAAAAAGCTATAATGCGATTATATAGCTACGAAGCTTTTTCCCTTTCTGCAGAGGAGAGTCGTGAATTAATAGTTGGCAAGTGAAACGATGTCTCGAACGAGGACAATCGCCTTTGTTGATATTGAATTTCACGGCCTTCAAGCTCGACTGAGCCGAGAAGTCAAGTGTTTGCTTTATAAAAGAAACAATGGTATATACCACGGGCAACCCTCTCTCTCTATATATATATATATAACAGCATGCAGCAGTAGGCGAACATCATGTACGCCGGTCGATGCAGTGTTCATTTCCGCAATGCCATTTCTATTTGTTTTGATCCTCAGGAAATAAAGCAACTGCATAATGTCGGCTGCTAACAATTACATAAACGTACTATAATAACCGCTTAGGCCATTTATAACGATGCACGTATACACAGCGCGTGTTGTTATTTTTTGCCGCGCTTGTTCTCGTCCTTGGCTAATTTCCTCGGCAGACTTTTTTCGCGAATACAAGCGGCATAATAACAACCGGAGAGAGAGAGAGAGAAGGAAGAAAAAACGGAAAAGCAGCGATACGTATACCTATATGTAGTTGCCATAAGCCTTAGTCGCAATCGACTTGGGAACTCTTTTAGCCCGTTTAATTTTTAATAAATAAATGAATATAGTACATCGTCGTTAGGTCTCTTGATGGAAATGCACCTCGAAATATGCACCGGAGGATCCTTTTTTTTCTCTCGCGGCCGAATAATAATCATCATTGTGCGCGAGTGCGGAGGAAAATGTATATAGGTATATATAAAAGTGAGACCGACGAGATGGTCCGTTAAGAAAAGGACGTCACCTGCAAAAGAAGCTCCGGCTTATTGCCCATCCCGAGTTTCCGTGCAATTGATCTCTCGGCTTTCGTTATTGCCCATTATACTTGCTAAAGACAATGGCGCCTTTGTGCGCGGCGTTAAATATTTATCATTTGCGGAAAAGCTCGTCTCGTTCTCTTATAAGTATAAAAACGTTTTGTCTAAGAACAGTGTGTACCGCGATATAAAGAAGCTTTTTGCGAGAAATTGATTGCTGCTGCGCGGTGATGGTGTAATAAAAGATCGTTTGGTGTGCTTGATATGCTTGTTAAATTGAAATTATAATTAGAAATATAATATCGAATACTCATTGTTCAAAAGTTGAGCAAAAAGTTGTAATACAGATTTTTATAATCAACTTATACCTTGGCTGAAAAGCAAAAGTTTTAATTAACCGTATGTATATATCAGCTCTTCTACAGGTTAAAACTTTGCTAAATACATTTTTTCATTAAACTCGTTCGCTCTCAGCGAAAAACAAGCCGTAAACGATCCTTCAGCCAATTAAGTTGCAGCGAACTTTATTAAACAAAACATCGGAAGTACACGAAACGTGTAGAGTATTCGCAGAATGATAACCACGAATAGAAGTAAAGTTCGCTATCATCAGCGTCAGATGAGTTTCAGTTACAACGACGACATCGGACGTGTATACATATTCCCGCTGATCAATCATGCAGAAATTGAAAGCGCGCCGCGGTAATTTTGGTTTCGCGTGTGCGGGCTGTTAACTTTCAATGATGAATCACTTTTAGATTGTACACGAGAGTAGCATTGGATTTAACTGAATACCGAAAATTGCCATAGATAGTCAAAATCCATGCCGATATGATATCAAGCGTTAATTATTATTGCTGCGAGTTTGTTTATAATATACGTATCCTGCGCTTCTATCAAATTCGTATAATTGTGTAATGTAAGAGAGCGTAATGCGCGTATTACCGAGAAACGTACTTTCTTTTCGGCGCGCGCTGTGTAATATAGGTATATTTATTTCTATACTTTGCGCAGTAGCTTTCTTTTATAATACGTATATGATATAGAAACGCGCGTTGTCCTAATCAGCGCAAATCACGATAAACGTAAACAAGATCTCCGCGGAAGTTTCGACTGATTTCGTCATCCGCCGATAATAAAACTCTCCTAAAGTATACTGCACACTTGGCCAAATCCGTGTGCGAACTAATTTATATTCACGCACCGCGTCGAGAGGCTCGTAAACCCGATTCTTTGAGCGAGAGCGTCGAAAAAGCCGGCGCATAGTCCGTTTTTGTCCGATTGCGAAAAAGGCTATGTTATAACTCGACGGGGTATAATACAGGCGCTCTCGCACCGATTACGCACAATCGAGAGATGGAACGCCTCGCTCGAAGACACATGATAATTGCATTCGATCGACACAAGTCGAAATAAAGCTGCGGTGGACCCAGGAGGTTACTCTCTGTGATAAATGGGGGGTCGCTTTCGCAATGAATCGGTGTCTGGTGTTTCTTTTTTTTTGTGTGTGTGTCTATACGTAGAGTAGTTTTGCCGAAAATGGTGTGATAGAAGCGTGTCTTTCTATGCGAGACGATGGGCATTGCTGCTGATTTCATTATTTTTTGATGTATACATGCATACGACGAACTTTCGTTTGTTTTATGGAATATCGTGTATATAGTTTTTGTAGGAATCGTCATTAACATCGTATATAATGAGCTTTGGCCTATAATAATAGGCAAGGACAGTGTGTCGTCGCGCTCTACTTGGCTGGTAATGTATGTTGTACCTCCTTCCTCCGTTTGAAAATAAATATGTACGGCAGTATAAAGCAAAAAAGCAGACTTTAAAATTACTTTTTGATTATCCTTTGTATCGCTTGTGATGGGTTTGAGCTGAATTCAAACCGTATTTATTTATTTCAAATTATTTAATGCCTTTTTTATTAATCGACATTAAAAGAATCGATAATACACAATTACGTATAAAAAATACATATAGAAATTATAAGAGAGAGAATTATGCACCCTTTTTCCATACTATACTAATAACGTCGCTTTCGGAAACTAGCACAACTCAGATTTTCAACGAAGACTAGCATAACTTTACTAAGAAAAATAAGAGCAAAAATTTTGGCTTGTGCTAGTCTTGGTTGGAAGCGACGATAAACAGTCCCTTTTTCCCCCAAATTGGGAATAAAAAAAATCAGAAATATAGGTCAAATTTCATTGATATCGAGGTACTAGTAGTTCCAGAGATATTACAGTTCAACATTTTACTATACAAAGCTGCCTCTAGAAAGAAGCTTATAGCATCAAGATGCTATCGCGGACGCACTTCCTGAGTTTAAGGTTGAAATTTTATTTTCACGCTAGGCATACAAATAATTTCGTTTTTATTTTCTCGTTCTCTCTTTTTATAGAGATCTTCGATGCTTTATGTAACGAAAGATATGTGGAACTGCTGATGGGGAAGTGCAAATGGCGTAGCCGAGTAATTAGATTCTTCGTTGTGATAGGTCGGATGGAACTGTGGATGTTCGGCCGATTGCGAAAAGTCCAATGACACGTGTTATATGATGCCGTGTATCGTCCTGATGTTTTACAAAAAATAGTTTTTCTATATCACAAATGTCTAATTAATTCTAAACATCATTTTTCTGCACGAGACTGATAATACGATTGCCTAATTATCGACTTTCAATAATCCGCCACTGATCCTCCATCATGCACCGTCTACAACTCCAATAACCCAACAATAATTGATCATTATCTCCGGACTACTCATCCTAGTCGAAATCTGCATCGTAACCAAACAATCGATTTTCATATATACAAGTATTTGAAGTAATTTCGCAAAAATTAGCATAATACACGCAACAGAAAACGTATAAAAAATGTTGAGTCTGAAAACACGCAGAGAGTATACGTCAGGCGTATAGGCCAGGCCTATAAGTAGACGCTAAAATAAGAGAAGCGTCGGCCGGAAAACGGCGAATCCGACAATGCGTGTGCGCGTATATAGGAAGTTGGAAAGGCGGCTTGTAAAAATGTTACACAAGTCCCGCACAGACGCAAGAATGGAAGCGAGAGAAAAAGAGAGAGAGAGAGACGCTCGCGTTGCGCTAGAAAGCCGATTAAAACAGCGTGCGGCGGAGCCGTGAAGAGCTGCGTGGCAAGAATTATAGCTGCGTTTTATTGTTTTTTCCTCTATATTTCTCACCATTTTAGCGCCGTTTTCTGGAAATTGTTTGTTTTTCTTTTTTCTGCCCCGCTTCTGATATATATCTATATATAGCAAAAGTTCGCGCGCCGAAGAATCATTATTGTACCATATTACGAGTCTTTTGTAACGAAGAACTACTGTCGCCGTAATGGCCAACACTTTACGGCTAATAATTTAATGAGTAATAACGTAATAAAGAGGTGTATATACGCGTCGGTTTTATTATGAGTTTATATACGCTGTCGCAATTCAAAGAATAATACGTGCGCGCGCGCGCCGCGGAATAATAACTGTCGCGAAATTAGCCGCGAGATATTATAATATAATTGTGTGTTATAATTGCCATTTTACACATTGTTCGAAAATTTCTTAGACATTTCGAGAGAACGCTACTGTGTCTTTTGCAACGAACCCCCTGACATTTTTCCTTTGTAGAATACTCTGTGTATAAAAAAAAACGACATAAAGCATGTCTCGAAAATTTTCGAATTTTCCGGTATGTCGAGGAGTAATCGGACGAAATCTCTCCGACAATTCCTGACTCGATGTATAACCATCCGGTAAGCGTCCGACGATCCGTGGAAAATCAAAACTCCGCAGCGACAACAATTAAAAGGAAAATTGGCGTACGACGCATCGTATCGTAAAATCGGCCTTTACATAAAAGCGTTCTGTATAAAATAACGACCGCGCGATTTGAATGCCGATTGTTCGATCTCCCGGAAAAAGAGTATTTTCACGGATGGCACGACGCGTAAAATGTATTTTGCGCAGCTGATGCAACGTCGACCGAGGTATTCTGGAAACAAAAATACGAAATCGGGCTCGGTTCGCTTATCGTCGTTGTTTTTTTTTTCAGCCCGATTTTGAATTCTCTGCAATCCGCGGCGAAATTTACTTTTGCGAATACCGCGGGAAAAGTTCAAATATTTTCGCTCGCTTTGTTTGTTTCGAACTGCAGTCCGGTTGGTATAGATTTTTTTTCAATGCCCTTTTTTGGCTTACTTTTTTGTTATTCGACCGAAAGGCAGAACGAAATTCTGATCGTATAGACCGCAAAATATTTAGAATGAAAATCAGAGTAAAGGTTGCCTATAATAGTTTTAGATATAATAACGACTATATTACAGGCCATAACTATCATCCCACAGTTTTTTGATAGATTTAACGGCTTTCTCCTAAACTTTCTCACGGGGTGAGAGGTGAGATTTTTTTGTATTCCATTATAAATCCATGTCCTCTTACGTGCTATCGGAGAATATTGAAAGTAAAGGTTACATGTTTTGGGCCTATTATATTGTATATGTGCCTCCGTTACAAAGGAAGATGCCCACGGGTACAGGGTACAGATACGATCAATCCAACGGTAAGCCTTTCACACAGACTCTTTTCGTATATAGGGTGTAACAGATAAGCGAATGAAAAAAAAAATCGCAACTTTCCCGCGTCTAAAATAAAAAATTGAAAATATGACCGAAGGTCATGGGATTCATTGTCTGCGCGTATAACATTGCCGTTTCAATTTAAAATTACTTATAAATTTTTACGTAGAAAATTACCTCTGATGAAATCATAATAGAACTACATAAAATAGATGCTATTAATGCACCGCGTTCTGTGATTAAAATTGATTGAACTCGATTTAAATTATGATAATATCCCAATAAAGTATTAAATTGCAGAACGAATGCTAGATGATAATGTTCGCATGACAAGAACAATGTTAATTTTGATATACAAGCAGTATAGCGTGTGTCCCAAACGTACACACATAAATAACGACACATCATCAATAGTATCATGGACATTAATGGCATTACACTACATGAGAATGCCGAGCTCTCATCGCATTTGGCAACGTTTTTCCTTATATTTGGCGAGATTCCCAAGCCACATGACATCAACGAGCTCTGCTGGCTCTGTTGGAACGCATTCACACTTAAGCACATTTCTTCTACAACGAGACGTGCAGTCATTAGTACGTCCATTTAATTTCCTGCATGCAAATTCATATCTATATTTGGAAACAAACATCTTCAATAATAGCTTAATACATCGAAGATACGAGTATATCGATAGTATCGAAGAGAAAGACCAATAAAATGAAGACGTTACCATTAGAATGCGCAACAACAAGCTCGTCAACAATCGCAATTAGCTCGATCGACAATATAACAGCAGCATCGGGTAACTTTCGCCCCAAGAGCTCTCTCTCTCTCTCTCTCTCTCTCTCGAGCACACAATAAAACGGGCCGTCAGAGCCTTGATTCGACTCGTGATCATCGGGATTTTTTACAGCTCGTATATGTGCGCAGCTGGTATATAGGAGAGGCTGTAAACTGCAGTGGCTCTGAATTGCCGCTTCTGCCGCGCGTGACGCTGTGTTTTACGAGGTCTAGCAATGCAGCCTGTTACGTCGCCGACAAGGCGTTCGACCGAAAGAGAGAGAGAGAGAAAAAGAAAGAGGAGCTGGCTCTTACGTGCGAGGAGTAACCCATTCATTTCTTTCCTCAATTTGTTTTTCCTTGGATAGAGAAACAGCTCCATTCAGCTTGTGGACTGTGGTCAATGGGGGATAAATACACGATGGTGTATGTAATACTGCGAGAGCTTTACTGCTGCATAGCACGATCCTACTGACGATTCTATTTGGAGGAGGGATATTTATCGGCGATTGTTCGCGTGAAATTCGTGAGATACGTCCCGCAGCTATAGTACTTGCTGCTGTTATAAGTAGATACATTCCGAGTCTAGACAGACGTGTACATAAATTTAACTTTGCCGTCATTTCTAAAAAAAATTGTTGGTTGAAATGCATTTATCCATTTTTGAGATATTGGGAATCAAAAATGATGGGTTTTATAAGCTGTACGTGGGCAAAGAAGGCATCCAAGATATACTTTAATCGACGCGAATTGGTATTTTATTCGGAAACGGAGGTTAAAGATTTTCAAAACATAAATACCTACTAATAATAACATATAGTAATGTAAATTAGTACGTATATATGAACTTCTCTAAGTGCCCGTATAAAGATCTTCGATCTCTATAGTGGCAGCTCAAACGCGAGTCCACAATAACCGTGTAGTTTTACTTTAATATAGATATCTCGGTCTGACTGCAATTCGGGAACGAAACTGGTAGTTTCAGACACCAATGTTCATCCAACCATAGTATGGTTTCCGAGTTATAGTCAGATACCGTTTACGGTTGTGACGCCGCAGGCAAATAATGCCTTTAGAAGGCTCTTTCACTTTTGGATTTACGTCCGCCACCTTGCGGTCAATAGCGGAAAGATATTCGTATCCACGCAGTATACCTATATTTACTATACTAAGAAATGAAAACATCTATTATTTAAAAATTCTATTAATTTACTAAACTTACCAATTTCTTCATATTTTGGAAATTTTTTATTAGCTGCCACCGGTATTGTATCGACGCAACAAATATCTGTTCAAAAGTCCAAAAACTGAACAACATTTATACAAAAATGGACACATATATACGTAAAGAAATTTAAGGAGATGTACAAATTATTATAAAATTCGCCAGGAAAAGCGAGAAAGGAAAAAACGAATTATTTATGTGTTATAATACGTATAAACCTTATAAGTTTTAATGAACGTTGTGATATGTGTGAAAATAATTCTCTCTCGGCCAGGCTAAGTCCAGCTTTTCATTCTATTCAACCGTAATTGCGTGCGGGATACAGTCCCGGATATGCAAGATGTGTCAATAAGCACTCTAAATCTCAGTATTTAGTTTTTAAGTCTATTATTAATTATGTATAAGTTATACCCGAAGTAATAATGTACAGACATTTTTTTAAATCTACGTTTCTGATGACTTGGGAATGTGCGCACCGCTACAAAGCTATTTCTCTCTGAGAAAGCAAAAAAACAAACAAACAAATAAATAAAGCAAAACTTACTCGAGAGAAATGAAGCCGACGACTAATAAAACAGTGACTTATCAAATTCCAGATGAGCTGTAACTGTCCTCTGACTACGGCCGTAGGCCCAACGCTGGCCTCGACATGCGGCGGACCTTCTTTCATGCTATTCATGGGTCTCCTCGAAGTCTTCCTGCGGAGCCAGTGCGACCTCGAGGATCCGTGCAACAGGCCTATACCTCAGAAGCGTGTCAACTCCAGGTAAACGCTATTATTGTTTATAATCACTTTTTTTCTCTTGAATATAACCATGACGATTCGAGTAACGTAGAACCGCACGATCGATCGGTATATGATACGATTGATTGTTGTGAGCTTACGGTATGAATTTTTAGAAAGCATGAAATATTTTTACGCAGAGACAGTTTTTACGTACATACGTTCGACGATGTAGCTGAAGCTTCGATCACAAAATGTGCCATTGACAGATATAGCGGTATCGTACAACCGCTGGCTCTGTATACTACTGGCTCACCAGGTTAATAAAATATGGCACAGAATGACGTGAACGCGAACCTCGATATTCACCATAGTACAATTGCTTGGACAAATTGGCCAAATATTGATTTTCCATTATTTTTAATAGTAGCAGTC
Organism: Cecidostiba fungosa; assembly: GCA_900474305.1. Classification (NCBI taxonomy): domain Eukaryota; kingdom Metazoa; phylum Arthropoda; class Insecta; order Hymenoptera; family Pteromalidae; genus Cecidostiba; species Cecidostiba fungosa. The sequence goes on along the minus strand of UCOJ01000280.1, from coordinate 116,949 downwards.
CCGGAGTACATAGCGATATGGGTTCAATATAAAGTTTCAAGCCACTGATAGCCCTTAACACATCGACTCGGCGGCAGTATAAAAACAAAGCATACCCTGCTCTTTTACGGGTCATAACTTGATTAAAAAACTAAAATAAACAGCAACGATCGTTCGGTGAGGCTACGTATACGTATACACTCTGAACTAAAAAAAATTGCTCTACCAGGCGCAATAACCCGATTCATTACCCCGGAAAACGAGCAGTCGTACGGGAAAATTCGATTCCTCCCGTATATAGCAAAAAAAAAAAGTCGTCGATTAGTCAGCAGCGAATTTTCCCAGCTACACCGAGACGACACCTGGATAATCGAGTCTCTTTTCTCTCGACACATCCGAGAGGCACACCGACATTATAAACTCGTCGCTTTCTCTCCGACGGCGAAGCAGCCCTCATAAATAATCCATGACACTCGCTGTACTCTGGCAATGATATTCAGAGTAGCGAGAGTTAAAGACAGTAGAAATAAAGCCGATGAGTCATGTAAATGACGCTTTGTCGAGACTTGATGCTCGTAAGGGAAGAAGAATAGAGGAGGGTATATATATAATTACGGTTTTCGACTTCTAAGTCCCTAATGTAGACTCTCTTTGCCATAGTCTGTCTGTCTCTCTGTGCCTCTCTCGCGCCGTTTATGGACATAGGACTTGATTTACGACATTGTTTTACGGCCTATTATCATCACGTCTATACGCGATGATCTGCTATTACACACACACATATATATGCATACTTTCGGGCTTTCTCCTAAGAGCCGTGATAATAATACTGCACACAGTATATATCTCTCTACAATAGAAGGGCAACATGGAGATCACCGCAAAAAAAGGACGACTGCAGCAGTTCCGGGCCGACGACGTAACGTCGTATACAAGACTCCGGGCTGCACACGTGTTCTTATCTAAAATGGCTCGACGCTCCTATAACGGCTGTTGCCTCTTGATGGGCTACATAAAACGATACTCTCCGCGAGCGGAGCTTTTTTTCTTCCCCGGCGCGACTCCTTTGACTCGTTTACGGCCGCCGCTGCCGAAGCGAGCATTTATTTATTTACCTAAACTGCGCAGCGGAATTACGCGCCGTGAGGAGATGAAATTTTAACGATGTAATGAGATTCATTCGCGCTGTGTTTACGGTATATGCAGAAGCTTTTTGGAAGGATTCGCGGCGGCCATTAGGGAGCTATATATAATGATTGCGAAAATTATCATTCCGTAATTGCGGAAAGAGAGGGTTTATTGATGCATCGTCGCGTGTGTGCTGGATATATTATATATACTTCCTGAAAGCGATTTTGGGATGACGCGTTCGACGTTACGCTTTATTCGCGCGTTGACAGAGAGTTATCGATAGTAAAAGTATTTTACGTCGTCATCTTTGTGGATATTTACTGCGCTTTCGTTTATACGTTAATCAATAATTAAGGGAGTAGGAAGTCTGCGCCAGGAGGTTTTTTTTCTACGTCGACTTCCTCCTGTGATCGAGTGAAAAAAAATCAGTTTTCTAACGTTATCCCTCGTAAATTTATACGTACGCCCGCTAATTACCTGCTGCATAGTCGAAACAACAAAGTCTATAAAATATATACGCTATTAATATCTAGTAGAGTAAACACCATAAGACCGAAATTACATTAGTGTCCCAATCCCCAATCACGTGTATACAGTAGTGTATAGACTTTGAATCGACAAATTACGTGCATTAGCGCACTATAATCCAAACAAAAGTAGTACACAGTAACAGATTAAGCAAACGAATATACATAATTATATAATGAAGCGTTCAATTATACACACAGTATATACAGTTCCCATTCCATTATTAGCTCTCCTAATATATAATGCGAGAAGAAGCCGTATACGCACGATTCCGAAAGATGAGCGCTGAAAAATTACCAAACAATCGGGGCTGCATCAGCATCAGCAGTAGCTCGAGCGCGATAAGAGAGAAAAAGTCGTCGCGGAAACAGCGCGGCAGCATCGCCGGGAGGACCCTCCTCTCTATATATCTCGAGGCGCGCGCGTAGAAAGTGATTTTTCTCTCATACACTGTTAGAGCTATAGGTATAGTACAGGCGACATGAAATTACGTCTCTAGCCTTCGCTGAGAACGGCACCTTTCGCCAGCCCTATACGACGCTCCGCTAACCCAGTTTAACTGTATTATATATCTATCGTGAGATAATACTTATCCGTGTGTACTGCTCGTGATTATTGGATTTATTGGACGGCCGCACGCGGAGCGTATAGCGTGTGTTTGGATACTTTGGCTCTCGGTATATAGAGATCCGCAGGACTGCGATGATTTACGTTTTGGTCGACTCGCTGCTGTGCTTTTGAATTTGGAACGCGTTTTCGAATGGAATGGAGGATTAATAATTTTACGTATACTGCGAGGATCATTAGTTTTCCTTATCTGAAAGCTTTTACCTACGGTGAGTTTGCAAATTTTTATCGCGCTCTTTATTTTTGCACTATATATATTAGGCAAACGGAGAGTGGATTTATGCGCGAAACGCGCGTTTTAGCATAATATACCTGCCGTATAATGCGTATATTCAGCTTTTATAATAAAATATACGCACCGTGCAGTATTCACATGTTTTGCGTACAAAAGGTAATGAATATAAAATGCGAAAACTTTCTTACTTTATTGCGCGCATTTCGATTCGGTAACACTACATAATAGCTTTCAGCTCGGAAAAATCTGTAGTGTATGTATCATGTAGAGGGAAACGTTGAAAATTTGTCGTCGTTATATTCGATACTCGGAAAATGCGGCAATAATTTTCATATTCCATCGACGTATAAGCTTCATATTTTTCTGTAAAAGCCGAAAGATGTTGTTATTGTTCGCTATATATCCACGACGTTTCGTAAGTGCGCACATATTAAAATGTCCGGAAGGGATTTTCATTCTTGCGAGAGACATACTATAATCGGTTTTATTTCTCATTGATATCGAGGCGATCTTAGTCGAGATGATTTGAGACACGATTACATGCGCTGTACTCTCGGATATTATATATCTATATACCGAGAAGACTTTCTACTTTTTCACGCTGATTCGCGCTTTTCGTTTGCTTTCGTCGCGCAGTAGTGTCTCGCGTTCGATCGAAATTTCGAAAGTTACTCACGCGTTTCAAGTGTATATTACAATATATGTATCAGATGCGCGGTATTAATTATTTTCTCGAGCAATTAATTGTTCAGGATATTGGATATATCTAATCATTACGTCGCTCCCAAAGAATAGTATGAGATTTCATTTCCAAGCGACGAAGAGCATCGCATTTCAATAGTTGCCGCGAAGAGTAGCTTACTTCACCTTTTTGCCACGAAGACTGTCACGTTTCGGAGGCAACATGTTAAAATAGTGAATATTGAATAAATTTGTGATATGAATGTTTGATAATAAATGAAAGAGGATGCACGATTTGTAAAAGGCGACTCTACGAATCTACCTGAAGTATTTTACATTTTCAGGCCATCCTAATTTAAATAATTTTACAACGAAATTATATAAAAATAAACCTATTATTATAAATTATCTTTTATTATTCATTTTATTTAGACTTTTTAGATTTTTGTACTGGCCAGCTTTTTATAATACGCGGATTTTCAGAATTTAAAATGTGCTGGTTTTCGTGGTGAAATATGCTACTCTTCGCGGCTAAGGCGTGAAATCTGATAGTTTTCGTGGCTGGAAATGAAATCTGTTAATTTTCGTGGGTAATTTAGGATCTCATACTTTTCGTTGGAGCGACGATTATATATATATCGCCGTCGCGATACAGCGTTCTCATTACAGTATTCATATATGAAATTACGCTTATTATGATACATACCGATGATGAGTTGTCGATGAATGAAAAATAAAAATTAACGCCCTTTATCTGCGTTTACAACAGGTACGACTTCGTGGTGATAGGAGGCGGAAGCGGCGGAGCAACGGTTGCCTCGAGGCTGTCCGAGGAGAAGCGCTTTTCCGTATTGCTGCTGGAAGCCGGGATGGACGAGCCAACCGGAACGCAGATACCGTCCTTCTTCTTCAATTTCCTCGGCTCGGATATCGACTGGAAGTACTCGACCGAGAGCGAAGACGAGGCTTGCCTCAACAAGGACGATCGAAAATGCTATTGGCCCAGGGGAAAGGTATATACTACACATATTATTTAAATCACTTATTTTTTGTTACAATAAAAAAAAAAATTCTGTACACACCTACAGGTGTTGGGCGGCACCTCGGTGATGAACGGCATGACGTACATGCGGGGTTCGCGCAAGGACTACGACGACTGGGCCAGACTGGGCAATCCAGGCTGGTCGTACGACGACGTGTTGCCCTACTTCATCAAGAGCGAAGACAACCTGCAGGTCAACGACATGGATTACGGCTATCACGGGGTCGGCGGGCCTCTTACCGTCACCCAATTCCCTTATCACCCACCGCTGAGTCACGCGCTCCTTCAAGCCGGCAAGGAGATGGGTGAGTGTCTCTGATGTGTATATATACATATTATATATAGCAAGAGACGAGCTGCTTGAATTTTCATTATCCTAATGGCCTGTTATGCAATTAACCCGTGGTTGATGCTGCTGCCTCGATATTAAAGTCAACGGTGAATCGCTATAATTGCGCACCGTACATCACCTTGTCTATTTTGTTTCCTTTTGCTCGATATAACGCTTTTTGCTTTATTTTCTGGACGCTCGGTTCGTTGATCGATTTTCCACCACGAAAAACTATACTCCGGTCACTCAAATTCAATAATGGGCCGCGCTATGAACTCTGTGTGTACTTCTCGTCGAAGAAAATTCTTGTACTGCGAACGATATATCTCTCGAGATTTTTCGCAACATCACTGTAGCAGCTACAGTAGCTGTAAATCAACAAAGCGTAAAAATATAAACGACGATGACTCAGAGTTACTCATTCTTACAGTAATTATCGTATCTTGGAGAGAAAAAATATTTTATAACAAAAAATTCCAGGTTACCCGACGGTGGATCTGAACGGCAGGACACACACTGGTTTCGCGATCGCTCAGACGACGTCACGCAACGGCTCGAGACTCTCGACCGCCAGAGCTTTCCTTAGGCCGGCGCGCAATCGACGCAATCTTCATATCATGCTCAACTCCACGGCCACGAGGATACTCTTCGACAGGAGCAAAAAAGCCGTCGGCGTCGAGTTTGTGCACGACGGACAGCTTCATCGCGTCTCCGTTGACAAGGAGGTCATCGTTAGCGGAGGTGAGTGCTGACCTTTTTTATTTTGAAAGAGCAGTGTGCAAAACATTTTTCAACAGCGAATATACATACGAAAATATCGATGTTTACGCGGGTGCAAACGAATGTTTGTATAACGTGAATAACATGTTTCTCACGGAGATATTGTGTAAATTGATGAAATTCCCTTCTCTGTACTCTGAAGCTTACTTCGAAGTGTACTCATGACGCGAGAAATTGCCTTTTTCACTTCTTGGGATTACTGGGATCACCCGGAGGGTCACTCTTCGATATTATTTGTACTTGGGTGTGAAAAAGTAGCAGCAGATGAAGTTGGAAATGTAATTTAAAGTTATAAGTGGCTCTGCAGTAGGCGCTTATTAGTTCGGAAAATTGTTGAGGGGGGGGGGGAAGTTGATTTGAAACTTTTTGACACTTTGAAAGGGACATGCAACGGATTGCTTGACAAGATTTCGTGATTACTTATACTGATCTATAAAGTAAAATCCGAAATTGCTTTTAAAATTCGATGTGTATCGAAAACATGCGCCCTATATTTATTTTTGTTAAATCGAACTACAGTTATCTATACGTAAAGCAAAGTCTGTTTGTTGAGCAAACACGCGATTTGATTGAAATTTTTATCCTCGGAAAAGTTATTATATCTTTCGAAAAGCAATTTTTTCTGATAACAAGCTTTAGACGTTACCAAAGTATGAGAAGATTTTCAAAAAGTTACTTAATATCGAAGAACTAAAACGAGGAGATTCTTTGACATTTCAAAAATTCAAACTCTGTATATCTCACCTTTATCTTTCTCTAGACCCCATCATTTGTCTTATATACAACATTCATCCTGAACAGATTTTATCTTGACAGCTGTATAGATACATCATGCATATAATGTACCACGTCGTGTGTGGTACAAACTTTTTCAAGCTCTCGGATAAAACTTTTTACCTTCAAAAGTGGAATGAAACGTCAGTTTGATTCTGCTCATCATATTCACGTTATCCGGCGCAATGAATTAATCGAACTCGTCCCTACAAAAAAAACCTATCAGTCTTCCATATACACGATATACACTTCAAAGCTTCGAGTATAGCTCTGTCGAAATAAAAAAAAATCTGGATGAAAAGCCTTTTAAAAAGCTTTGAAAAGTAAAAAGCGTACGAATCTCCCGAGTGTAAAAAAAGCGAGTAATATATTGTATACACAATACTAACACGTCTATGTGATATCGCAGGCGCGGTGAACTCACCGCAGATACTATTAAACAGCGGCGTGGGTCCAAGAGATGAGCTCGAGGCGGTTGGTGTCCCGGTGGTCCATGATCTCCCCGGTGTCGGCAGGAATCTGCACAATCACGCGGCCTACGCGATCGCCTTCACCATCAACGACACCGACACTACTCCACTCAATTGGGCCACTGCCATGGAGTACCTACTCTTCAGGGACGGTCTTATGTCCGGCACTGGTGAGTATCCTTATGCGCATGATTTCCAGTTACGTCGTTGCACTGTTGACTTTGACATGTATCAGTAGTATTACACTTTCTATTGGCTGATCGCAACTTTCGTAAAGATTGAATCGGGATTAGCTCACGGGATGACGACGCAGCTTCGCAATCGATTCACTCGATGATATACATAACTGATGGTCATTGTATAAATATTATTGTATACCGACGACGAGAAAACTGTCCCGTTGACGACAACAAGTCGGACGAATTGTATAAAGAGAGTTTCTTTAGAAGCTGAAAAAGAAAGAATAATATTTAGAGCCGGGACGTGATTTAATCTAATCTAGAAAAGAAAGACGAAATTTCTTCAAGATTTACGAGCGCGGCGCGCAGGCTTCATGTGAGAGAGAGAGAGACCCTATAACCTCTCGCGACTCTCGCTTCCGTGAAGAGAGACCTATACTCTCTCCCTCTCGCGCATTACTTATCTTCGCTTTTTCACGGAAAATCTGGCGCGTCGGGGGCTCTATATATCTCGGAGATATATAACGGCGGCCGTTCTTATATAGGCGCCATAAGTCATATTATACACAGCGCGATTAAGTAATTTCCAAAGCCCCGTAAAATTATTCATCCATTTTAATAATATCCGTGAAATGAAAATTTCGTTTTCGCAAAAAAACGTTTGCGATTACGAAAGCGCCCGCAACACAGCACAGCAGAGCGCGGCACGTATGGTAATTATAATTTATCGCTCGGGTTTACATACGTGAGAAGGCATTTTCTTGTCTTTGATATGTTTATGCAGTGTGTGTCTCACGATTATAACAGCTACATACATACATACGCGTGCAATTTTAAAAGCTGTTCAGACAAGCACACAATATATAGAATCCCCGCGAAATAAGCAAGCTGCAGCATCGACGATGCCATTCAAGAAATTCGCAGCACACACCGCGCGTTAATTGAGAGAATTCCCAATAAACTCGCGTCACGCGCTCGGCTATAGCCTCTATTCAGCTTCCAATAATGCACTCGCGCTGCAAGCACAAAGCTGATGGTATTCGAATTCCACAGAATGCAGCTGCAAGCTCGCCGAGAAGAAAAATCGATTTTCCTCTGTACAAATCCGTGTAGCCACGTACCCCCAAGGCATAGCAAACACATCAGAGGCGCGCACACACTAATAGAAAGAGGGGCGGACGTGCGCGCACATCTCAATCGAAACGCGTGCGAATACCATAGTACAAAAAGAGTGAATAGCTATATACCGTATAGTTGCGGCCAGTGAAAGCCGATTGCGCAACGTTCGGTTTCGCGCTCGCGATCGGCGATGGCGCAACGTTCTTCTGATCCGGTCGAATCGCATCCCAGTTATATAGAGGCATTGCGTTTTACATCTTTCTCTCTCTATCTCTCTCTCTCTCTCTACTGCTCGCGTTATTACGAGTATAGAGGCTTCACTGATGCATATTGCGAGCATCAGAGCGGCGAAATGAACGGCTGTGCGCCGCAGGAGGGATCGCGAGCCGATTATATTGCAACTGAGACTTGGATGTGTGTATGCTGCCGTTGGAGAGGATCTGAATATTAGGAACCGCATGCCTGGCCTTTGGCTCGAGGCATTGCACTAGGGCATATTATATTGACGTCGCGTTATATATACCTATATATAGAGTAGAGATGAGAGGAACAAAGCGGGACTACAGTTGGTCGCGGAATTGCTGACCTAATTATAACGCGCTGGTGGACGGTGAGTGCGTTGGTGATTAATAAAGTTTAGATTTGTTTGCAAGGAAATAGCTGCCGCGGGCTTTTTGAATGAAAGAATAAGCGATATTTAACTAAATTTCTTTCTTTTGTTCGGTACCACCTTAGATTTCTCTATTGCGGCTTTAAAACACCGAAAGGTTTCTCTATAAATAATGTCGGTGATGCACTAAAAAAATGCAAAACATACATCTGACGTTTAAATCTTATACGAGAGCCGTCTCTCCTTTTTCTATGTCTTTCGCGCTGACACCGCATCGCGATGAAGATGACAATCGCACACTGATTTCACGATACTCGCCTATACACTTATATACATGGATAAAACAATTCATTCGTGCGACTAACGAACCTATATACAGTTTCACAATCGCAAGATACACACCTTGCGGATCACCAGCTTCTCTTTTTAAATTCAAAGTCAACAGCCACTGGCATATTTCATTATATTTCAACAAGCACCGCAAACTGAAGGGAAAAACTCGCGGAACCACACTCTAATTAGTATGCAACCTCTGCTTAAAGTACCTCGTAGAATCTACATTTTAAAAACGCTAGAAGCAACATTTTCCTTCAAAGCCACGTTGCAAAAAAAAAAAACTCTCTATATACTCGTTCTCGTTATAACGAGCCTGCGCAAGAAAAAAAAGCATCGAGCTAGGCCGAAAGGGTCTCAATTATATCTCCTCCTACACCCCGGTGTCGAAGCGTATTATGAAAAAACCCTCTGTGTCTACCCATAAAATAAATTTCCAGCTTGCGCAGCCTTTGGTCTCGAGGAAAAAAGGGATGCCCCCGTCAGTATATATAAAAGCGGAACTCTTATATATACGGAATACATAATAATGTGGAAGGTGTATAGTTATATATAGTCGCCTGGGAAAAATCGTCAACAATCAATTACGCGTCGAAAGGTTCGCTTTGATTTACGATCGCGCGCGTTATTCGCTATTTTGTCACTCCCGCGTATACCATGCCACTTTAATACTCTCCGCCTGTATTATACAGGTGGCGCGTGTGCACAAGAAACTCTGCGCAGCGGTTTTCCTGAAGTACTATATATGTATAGAGAGCCCCGGGCCGTCCTCTTTAAAAGCGTTCCCGCACAGGTACCACTAGCTATAGCAAACGCGTTACGTTCTTATAAGTATACACAGGCAAAGCGGCTGCAGTTGCCCTCCGGCTGAGAATTATACACCCGGGCTTCTTTCCTTTGGCTGCTGCAATTCCTCTCTCTCTCTCTCTCTTTCTCTCTCTATCTCTTAGGCCCTTGTGTTCTATATTAAGTCGTTCTCTCATGTCGAGCTGTAGTCTAATTCGTATATACTTTTCTTTGAAGTATATCCAAGAGAAGCTCTGCTACTGCAGTATAAATAAAAAAAAAAGAAAAATAAGCGCATGTGGTTACCAGTGGAAAAGTGTGTAGTAGCCAGTATAGGTACTGCAGTAGCTGAGAGATAACGGCTTGAGAAAAAGGCGAGCGCGATGTGTTTACTCGACTTTTCTTTTTATCCGCGCACTGCCTGCAATTGCCCGCCCCCTTTTTATCGCTCGTTTTGTCCGACTTCTCTGCTGCGCGAGCTGCAAGCGACTGTTTTATTCATGAGGTGAAAAATTATTTGCGAAAAGTATCTCTTGACTGCTGCTCTATACCTATATACTATATACACACAGCGCTGCTTTATTGCTTGGATATGTTGCAAGATATTTCGCGTTTCGTTCAACTAAATCATGTGGGATTATGAATTAGCCGGTAAGTCGCGTTCGTGCGCGGGTATTATACGGCCGAGTGTCGACGAAAAGTTTCCTTTTTTTTCCTATAGGTACTTCTGCACGTTGGGAGTTATTTGTGTTATTGTTTTTAATTTACGTTAGGTAATATACTAATCTGATGGAAGCTCTACATTTTTTATCTGTTTTGTGAAAATTGAGAAAAATGCTGTCAGAATTGAGCGAAGAATAATATAGAAATAAATCTTTTGAGCAAACATTTGACTCCAGAACGATTAATCACAAACGCACGCAACGCACAAAGAGTATATAATACCACGAAACGAGAAGAATTAATCAAAAATAATAACGTGCTACATATACATCAAAGACGCGGAAAAAATGATTAATCACTATCCCGTTTATTCTAAATTAAATAATGTCAATAATTAAATGTATACGTACTATCGCCCATAAATATTCCTAAACCTCTTATAACGACGGTCACACACACACACACACACCAAGAACCGCAATAATCCTCAAAACCGCCGGCTTTCAGGTGCAATTAATGACACGCACGAATAATCGCGCCATGGATAATTGCGCTTAATTCGAAAGAGCCCGCCGCGAGCATCTAATACTCCAAACAAACACTGCACACCAGCTATACACATGTCAGTCGCGAATAATCGCGTGCGCTAAACTACCCGCACAGCACGTGTAATCGCTTTTCACGATCCTTCGAAGAAAAACAAAGTATTTATACTCAGACTACACTACCTCGACACTGATTAAACGTCTTTCGCGTATTTTCTCTAATTGTATACACCTATCTATACTGGTCGCTCTCCCTCCCGAGATGTATCTAATGACAAAAGATGGATACACCCTTTTGTGTAATGAGCCATTGTGCCTTGAGAATTTCCAATTTATCGGGCGCGCGAGCTTTGAATTTACCCGTTTCCGAGAAAAATCGACGCGAGGTTTTCTCGTTTAGGATCGGAAAAAGCTAGAGACGTGGAAACTATCGAGGAGGAGTGGGAAGCTCGTTTGCGTCGCTTTGTTCGGAGCTACGAGTGATGGGGATTATCAATGTTCGCACGAGAGAGAAAATGAACGCACTTTTTTTTATTGTCGAGGGACTGTATAAGGAATGTTGTTGTGTGTATTGAGATAGGTCGTCGCCACGTTTTTGCCATTCACATACAATAGCGATGCGCGTATACACAATCCAAACGTCGTTTATCTTGATTTTTCATCTGGAATTTATGTACACAGTGGTATATACAAAGCCACTATTCAAGTAATTGATTTACTCCTGGTATACGGATGCGCGTGTAGTATAAGCCATTAATCAGCTTTGCGAATTGATATTTTCTGTCGGCACACAATATAAATTTTATTGCATTATCTTCATGAATATAATAATAATAATAATATATTATAAGAAAGGAGACTAGCTTTCATCCGCACGCATTTTCCCTCGATTTTCACCGTGGAGCTTTCCACCATTACGAATTCACGTTGCACACACACACATGTGATGGCAATAATTTATTCGACCTGGACGTGCTTGTATCCCTCGGGCATAAATTCATATTTGTGTGTGTTTTTTCCCCTTTAATAGCCAAATCACTTTAGCAGCGCGGCAATCACGGCTGAATTTGACGGGTCACGTAGGTATACTGCAGAAGGGCGGAGAGGACGAGAGGTCCAGCACACACCGCGACGGTTCCCCTCGCAGACCGAATACATTAGCGTCATACAAGTCCCGGCGACGCTAATACGGTTAACTAATCGAATATTAATGCGCGGAAGTCCATATATATGTATACATTTCTATGTAAGTTTCGTCACAATGCGCGTCGAGGTCCGACGAAAGTTGGGAGCTTGCGACGGCGAGTTATAAATTTAACGAGACACAGGGCGCTCGCGAGCTTATTCCCTGATTGTAATTGCACTATAAATGCAAACGTACAGAAAGGTCATAAACTTGATTTAGCACGCATACGATGATGCGGCTTTCGGCGCAGCTCTGATGATTAGAATTCGAAGAATAAAAGCTTATCCTAACTGACGCGCGCGCGGGAAAATTAACATATAGGCGATGCAATAATTACACAGAAAATGATTATACACGCGTACGGAGAGTGCGTATATCGTAAATATACATGTATAAGATGGATCGCAGGTGGAATTAACGTCAACCACGCCGAGTATAGGCGATAATAAATTTGAACTTTCTAAGTTAACTAATATACATAATAGCGATCGGCGTGTGCGCGCGTAGCGTAGATATATACACAACTTAGATTGCAAAGTTTCACACGCGCGCAACAATATAGGTACAAGGCAATAAATTATAGTGGAGACAAATTAATCAGAGAGGCTAAAAATTCAATAATATCCCGCAGGAATATCGGAGGTGACAGCAATGATAAACACCAAGTACGCGGACACGAGCGAGGATCATCCGGACATTCAACTGATCTTCGGAGGTTATCTGGCCGACTGCTCGGAGACGGGTATGGTCGGGGAAAAGAAAGGCTCGAATCGCGTAATCCTCATCATCCCGACGATTCTCCATCCCAAGAGTCGGGGATACCTGCGCCTTAGGAGTAACGATCCTTTGGCTAAGCCCATGATTTACGCCAAGTATCTGACGCATCCGGACGACGTCGGCGCACTCATCGAAGGCATCAAGTTCAGCGTTGCTTTGACGGAGACTGAGGCGCTCAAGAAGTAAGCCAATATCATTTCACTCTCTCTGCTTTTTCTCTACAATTAATTCCATCAATATTAATATCTTCTTTTTATGAATAATCCGAACAGTATTACGTTTCAATAAATCCATGAATAGGTGCACAGCTTTGTTTCACTTTTTTCGATTCCGTATTCTGTATATAATACAATTCCGCCCCTCGAGCGTAACGCTATATATAGAGATGTGGAATAAAACGAAAGGAACATTCGATACCCGATAGCCGCTGATAGGAGCTTTTCGTGCTTTATACTTTTTTTTCAGTTATCGAGCGGAAGAATATCTAAAAGCTTTCCGAGAAAAATCCAACAGAAATATTACGATCTGAATATACTATACAATACATATTCGCGTTTCGTGAAATTTAAAAAAAAAATGTTAACACGAGCAACTCTAAAATTGCAGGTACGGCTTCACTCTGGACCGCACACCGGTGAAAAACTGCGAGCACCTCAAGTTCGGCTGCGACGCCTACTGGGAATGCGCAATTAAGCACGACACTGCACCGGAGAATCATCAAGCAGGCTCGTGTATGATGGGTCCAGCGGACGACCCTATGGCAGTGGTGGACCATCAAATGCGAGTTCGTGGCGTTCAGGGAGTCAGAGTCGCCGATACAAGTATCATGCCGAGGGTTACCTCCGGAAACACCAATGCACCGGCCATCATGATCGGCGAACGCGCTGCCGATTTTGTCAAGAGGACGTGGATCGGCTGAGCTGTATAATTATAGGCTCTAGCTGCTATGAAGCTGCGTAGATGATTGTACCTCGCTGATTTCGGACACCGTGAACCCACGGAATCGCGAAGCTTCCTCCTCTTACTTTATTATTATTATTATTATTATGATTAGTACACTCTATCGGTTTATTTCGGGACGTGGGCGTTGTGTTTGAGTTTCTGACGCTCTCCTTTGTCAAGAGATGAGTCGAGTTAGCTTTGTAGAGTATTTTAATTGAATTTCCATTTAATTATTAGTGTGAGCTGAATTGATGCACCATCGTTTAACGTATATATAGATACTGGTATTCAATTTTCTACGAAGGAAGTAGGCCTGCGAGGTTCTCTTTAGCTATACCTATAGTCCTCTTTTATTACTTCACAGTTGATGAAGCATGGCCTGTAGTAGAAATCTTAGGCAATTTAAAAGTATTATCTTACTTTATAACTATTCTGTAAGCCACGCAAATACGTTTAAAACAATCAAAGAATATAAGTATAAATAGATAATGATTTATCGCTGTAAAAACACACATCTCGCCCAACGTCTCCTTTATCTTTGCCTTCCGGTTCATATGAGAATTTGAGAGCCAACGGTTGAACAACTTTGTTTCTCCTCTACTTTTAAGATAACAGTGCCTTGACGAATGATGAAACTTGCAGAAAGTTTCAACACGTGTTAGAATATTTTTAGTAGTTGATTATTACCATTGTAAATTTTTCGAACATATGTAAGATCTTTAAATTTTACAAGTATATAGTATGTATATTTAGTGTTTGCATTTAGTGCACGAAGCATGAATTTTTTCCTGTATATCGCGCAATATTTCAAATTTGTCAAAATTTATCCTTAAGCTTTTAGGTAATAAGATAAGCTTTGGTATTGCTAAAATGAGGTTGAAATTTATAATTTATTATGCTATATTTGTGTTTCGCTTAGTGATTGTAAAAAAGTTTGCTGAATAAAATACTAAAAAGAAACGTCTACCAGCATTCGATGACTCCAAATCGTAGATGGATTCCCTTCACTAACTGCTACGACGACATCAAAGAATAATATTAAAAAATAAATCGGCAATTACAATTGCAATAAAAGTATATTATGTCCTTATATTTTTACAACGGAATAAACCAGTACAATTCGTGATCATTAAAACTCACTTAAACCATTCAGAACTATTAGTACGTCAGAACCGAATCGACAATAAGATCCTCGTAACGATTCAATGTCCAAACATGCAGACATATTAAATTTACACACGCACACGTTGACAAACAATTACAAACTAAATACAGACTAGGAGACATTTGATTTTGATTACAGTACAATATCTAGAGGTGTATTATTCGACGCAGATATAAAATCATCGTAATAGACTTATGCTTTGTAATGCTGCTTTGGTAAGTTGATCCTCTCAGCTTTTGTGAAGCGTTATTGTTTCTTGGAAGCGACGTGGATTTAAAAGAAGAAGAAGCTGCTGCCGCTGCTACGTCTTCGCTTGCTGCATTTGTACATCCTCCGGATCTTCTGGATATCCTTTACACTGAAGCCCTCCCTTTGTCCCAGAGCAACGTTGCCTCCCTGGAAGACTCCGCGAATTAGACTCGAAAATTCGTTACGCCCCTGGCCAAGAATAAGGATTCTTTTTAAACTTTTAAGGATATTACACTTTTTTTTCATCCAACGAAATAAAAAGTTAAATATAATTAGTTGAACGTGTCATACAGCATCGACAAGCTTTGATGCGATTATTTCATTATAATTATGCTACAGAGACAAAGGCATAAAAGGCTTATTTAGTTTTGTATACTCGCGAGGTAGGCATTAGCATTTATATTAGCTTCGTTAGATCGAACGAAAGATAGAGTTAATCGGGCTAAATCCCTTTTCTTGGCACGTATACAGCGAGTATAAAACAGAGGATAAGATTAGCAGGTTATTTTAGAAAAAGGTTGAATGAAATTCGCTGTTATAATACAAAGCATATATATACATTATCTGTGAACTTTACGTTTGAACTATATAAGTATACAACACAGAACAGCAACAAAAAAACACAAACTGAAGCATCATTATTTACAAGCGTGCGCACAAAAAGCAATGTCACACAACAGAAAGCATAAAGAGAGAAAAAACTTTCGATTTATCGCACATCAAAGGCACGCACCGTCATCAATACAGCAGCCTGCACCCCTCTTAACAGGATAAATCGAAAGAAAACAGCTTGTCCTTTGTCATGCTCAACGAGACCAAATAAATCCGGCCCCTAAACACAACGGCAAAAGCTCTCGACAGCAATTTCCCAACATCATTTTTTTTTCTCTCTCACACACGCGCCCCTAATCAGATTCAATCGGCTTCTTTTCCCAGAACACTCACTTAAGAAATCACCCTATACCATTGCAAGCACTACGTGATAATGGATGCTCGCGATAACAGAAAAAAAAGCCAGCATCTCATCCCAAGAGACTCGCTTACGATCTCTCATGCTATATACCTATATACATAGAGAGAAAGAGAGAAGGAGTTAGCTGCTCCCGAGAAAAAAGACTTACCCTGGGGACTATAGTGGGCTGGCCGTTGCGGGAAAAGGCGTTGGCCGAGTAGTGCATGACACTGCCGTAGTCGTAACCGACGCCGAAGGCGTCCGTCGTGCTTCTCTGCGACTTCTCGAAATTGCCCTCGCGACCTTTAAGAGGATAACGGCAAGCCGTCAAAACGTTTCATTAGCGGTCTGAGGGTTACGGGAGTCTGCTGCTATACTGTGCGCCACACGGAATGATCGTTAAGCTACTTGCTAGTTTTAGAGTTATATGCCGCAAGCTCTACGCGCCGAAAATGCATATAAAGGTATTACGTATTATATGTGCCATGCAGTTCTTTAATTTATGAGGGCTACAGAGATCTGCGTTGTTTGTAAAATTTATTGGCACATCGTGATGTCTATAATATTATTCAATGCTTAAATGCGAGCAGATATTTCTTTGCAATTATTATGATTGGGATGATCGAGGCTGAAGCACAGTCACAGCTTTGTCAAAATTGAAGCGTCGCAAATGCATAATAATGCTGATTTTAGTCGTAAAATCAACTGTGTTCGATTCGATTCGAGGAATGGATTATATTGTTGAACTTTTGTCACGCGTTCGTATATCTATGTGATTTATTATTCTGAACTTTAAGTGAGAATCATTTGAAAAATAATGTAATTTTATAATTAACTAACGCATTTGTCTCCCCAATCCTTGTTGTCAAACAGTCATTAAAATTTAAGCATCGCTTTAGCCGTTCGAACGAGGCTCCATAAAATAGGAAAAACTTCTTAACTACTGCATTTCGCTTTATTTGAGCCAACTTTAATTGGTTAAAGTTTTCCTTCAATCGGTTAATTGAAGCTTCATTTTAATTGTCATTTATAGTGTATTAGTTTGCTCCTCTGAATTACTTTTATATCTCTGCGAAATCAATGTCAGTCAATTCGGTTTAAATTTTACTAGTTTGTCGAATAATTAATTTATGTATGTAGTTCAATATAATCGAGTTTCGCGAACTAGAATACTATTCAAGACCGCATCAGTTTCGAATACGTCCTTGTATCAAAAATATAGTACGTCAATGATTTTTCGAGAATCTATCACATGTACGTACATCGATATGGAATCGGACTACTTAAGAAGAAAAAATATTCTATTTACAGAAAACGGACAGCAAAAGTTGATTAAATAAGCCTATCTGCTAATCTTACGTGAGTAATATAATTACACACTCCAATACACAAGTGCTATCCTCGTACAGTTCAGTCAACTCTTCTAAGAACCTTCCTTCAAGGATATACGCGAAAGAAAAACAAATCAAAAAATCTCTCAACGATACTAAGAACACTTACTTTTTCCGTCGTAACGTCCTCATTTTCAAACCGAAGTGTATAATATATAATGCAATATGAAAATTATAAAGACAAGCAAAATAAAAAAAACTCACCCGGCTGAATGTTCTGATAATTGATTCTAACGAACTCGTCGCGCTCGTAGCGGCTCTGCTCATGCAGAAATCCAACGGCGTGCATGAGCTCGTGGATGACGGTTCCCTTCTTGGTAACGCATCCTGGTACCTGGAGATTCACGTCCTGAGGACCACCGATGCGACCAACACTACTCCAGCAGCCGGTGTTACCGGCCGTGATGCGAATGTAATCAGTTTCCTCGCCCGTGTATGGTTTAAACTTGATGCAGGTGTGCTTGTGGTAGTCGGCCATAGCTTCGCGAATTAGCCTTTGTTGCTGCTCGTCTGTAGAGAAATTATTTACAGGATTGCGGTTTTTGAAGTTTCAAATTTGTACATTCCATTCGTGAGCACGAACGCGCAGTTTGAATATGCATTATTGAAATTTGTGAGTTCTATTATTCCGCGAAATTATAATATGGTTGTGCTGCATTTATTGTTATCACTGAGATGTAGTACATTTATTATATCACACGTGATCTAAATTCTGAATAAATTTGTAATTACGTACTAATGATGAAATATGTACAATGTTACGATAATTTAAGCGTACGATTTCGAAAAATGAAATACACTCACTAAAAAAAGGACTGATCATGAAGGGTACAACGCCTCCCGGCCACCTGGCAGTCTCAGCTTTGACTCCGTTACGTCCCATGGATGCCGGATAAAGTATGTCACCTTCGGCGTATTCACCCAACTCCTCGGGATTGACGCCCATACCCTCGTGCCATTGGGCGACCTTTTCACCGGTTTGGTTGTCCGGCAGGCCGTAGAGTTGACCCTCGAGGTGGGACAAGTGGGCGATCAAGCCGTTCGCGCTGTCCACTGAATTATCAAATACATCCCGACTCTCCCGGTATAACGGGTAGAACGGCCAGGCTGAACTTGTAGCCGATAGAAGGAGAACGGAGCACAGAACTCTTAGAACGACACTGCGGCGTTCCATCTTTGCCTGTGTAGAAAAAAAATGTTATTTATAATTTTAGTGTCGATGGATGAGTGAAAATCTTATCTGGTCAAGAATAATAGTGGCTCGTATTAGTTTTTGAGATATTAGGATATATGAAGGTATTATTATTATAAGAATAACATTGAGTGATTTATAACTTGAATTGAAATCCGAAGTTTCAGCTTTTACGGACGATGTAAATATTATTTATTTATTTTATGTCTATATTTGATTTGCTTTTTTGTGTGTATTTTATATATACAACCTTCGGTACATTTTAAAGTCGATAACTCCATATCGCTTCGTGTGCGCAGGGCACACACAAATTATATAAATAAAATGCAGAAAATTAAAATGAAAATAAATTTACAAGACTCACGGTTAAATAAATTAATGTTGAGCTTTATAGCTCCGGAATTAATAAAAAAAACTGCATTTTTCAATTAAAATTCTTTATAACCCCCGCTGATGCCATATAAGCTCAAATTGTTGTTCATTAAAGTGTAATCTACGCAAGCGACTCAAAAGCAAAGATAACAAATAAGCTACCTTTTCTTCTCAAAATTGCCAATATCACGACAAAAGACCGCAAATTAAATTATATACTATTCCAAACTAATCCAAACAATCTCTCAGTCTCGATTTCCGATCGCTCGCAACTTGTCCCGGCGACTCACTGACGAACTTCCCTTGGACACTCGCGACTTTATAGCCGAGCAAGAAAGAGGCCCCACCTTTAGTCCGATAGCTGTTCGCCGAGGCGGAAGTATCGGGGCCAGCGAAGATAACCGCGTGAGACAGCGGGCGACACTTCGGTGGCCGGAAACGTCAGCTTCGCGCGCGGAATCCCCTCGAAATATAATATGATTCTCGTCCCAATGTCAAATCCTCTCTCGCGAAACTGCGCGCTGGACCCATCATCATCGACTCTCGTTTGCTATTTTATCCTTGTGTATATGTTTTTGGCGATCTTTGCTAGGTTTATGAATCATTCTTTGTATACGTATATATACTGGCTTCGAGAAATGATTGTATATATAGGGTCGCAATTGCAACAGATCTCTATACATCGTTTTGAAACATTCTAATTAGCTGCAGAAGTAGAATTCGAATAAAGAGGAAAACTGCACCGATAAATAAAAGTCTGGATTAGCAAATAGCGGCGAGTATGCACGTCGGCTTAACCTTAGCTTTAACAAAAATCCGGAATTTACGCCGACAATAAAAACGCGTTCGCGTATTATATATATTATGTAGGGTATAGCGTGTGGGTTAACGACATTCAGCAGGAATTACGCAACTGCTATGTGTATATAGTGGCTTTTGATACAACTGCGGCATTCTTGCTATATTTTTTTCAGCCAATTAGAGTGTAAGCTATATACTGCTCCGAAAGTAGATTAAATTTTTTCGCGGGAAAAATTCACGTTTTCAAATGTTGGTGCATATGCGTAAACAGATGAGGAGGAAACGTTTTTTCAGTGGAACAAGAGCTCACAATAAACATTATAAGAAACGATGAAATAAAACAAATAGATGGAAACTTTTACCAATAATACACGTCGCTTTCGCTCTCTTCATTTCCTTCCCCTCTCGATTCTCCCCCCTAATACAATCTATCCATTGTTCCTCTTTAATCCACTTTCGGCACTTCCTACTTCCTAGATAAAAATTAGCGTCGGTCAAAGCTGTCGTCGGCGAAAACCGGTATTAATTGTCACGCGGTTCCCACAAATTATATCTCTTCCTCTCTTTTGCCAAAAAGCCCTCGTCGTCTATGCGCAAAGACGACGCCGATTGCTCATAGGCGAAACGAGGATTTACACACGTATATCCGTCGGGGCCGTGAATATTTATGCGGCTAATCGCGGGATTCGCCAAGTGCGCGAGCATTTCGGTATGGTAATCGCTGCTGCGGAGAACCAAGAGAGAGAGAACACTTGTGTATGTCTATATATATAATACGTATGTATATATTGTTCTGTTCGTTGAACTTGGCGCGTTGTTGCATAATTTATATGAGAGACGACGCTAATTTTGCTTCAAGGTGTGCAGTATACGACTGTACTAATATGTTTGCGGTCCTTCGGCAGATGCTGCGGTCAATAACACTTTTTTTATGACGGATATATCTTGGGAGAATAATGGCTTTTACCGTCGCGCGCGATGTGGAAGTTGTAGTGTATAACTTTTGCTTTCTCGATTTTTGCGATTCGCTATACTCGTGGTTATCTCTCATGGTCGTATTTTAATTTTGTAGAGATTTTTTGTGTAACAGTAAAAAATAATAAGAGAGATGCGAGGCTTGTGTCTTAATTTTGCGCGTCCTGGAGTCAGGATATTGTATGTATATGATGCGTTTGATGAATCATACTTTTTTTCACTTCAGGAAATCATTTATTATAATTTCGTAAAATTTTATATGCGAATTTTTAATGCATGGATGACTTGATATTTTAATTTACGGTTGCTTCAAAAAGATTCTGCATCCGCACATAAATATCGTATTATAAGAAACCTTTAACAGAAAAATCGGAAAACTGTATACTGTGCAAAATGAAAAGGCTCTGTAAATTTGTTCTAAGATTCGAAATTTGATCAACGTCCATTTTACTATTCTTAAAGGAATGCTGGGAAAGAATAAATAAGCCGAAAAACTAATTACGTACCCTGCAAGGAAAAACTTCTTACAAAAATAGTTTTATGTTTACACTGAAGTTTACTCTTTGGGAAAACTTTTAGTACTTAAACGGGAGACTATATGAGGGAGGACTGCAAATGCGAGACGCAAACACGAAATGAAAGACAAAGTTTATTCGGCTGTGTACTTATAAGTTGTAATTTCCGCTAAGGTATTGCACGCACGAAACGTATGGGAAAACCAGGAAACTAACTAAAATCACCCAAGCGCGTTAATAAAATTAATGGAAAAATTCCGTTCCGTCCGTCTTTTATTGTTGCATTTTTATGTCTATATAATAAAAATTTTAAATATTTTACCTATACTGTAAATCTTTATTTTTTCATAACTTTTTCAAAAGTTAATCGGATGAATAGATATCAATTTATTATAATAAACTATATCTTACATAATAGTGATTGTTATATCGTGTAATATTCTTATATATCTCTACTCCTAATATAAATATATTTATAATATACAATTAAGGTATAAAGCTATCGCATATACCCTTTTATTTATTACTTTCTATATATTCTTTTCACATTATAGGTATGTACGTACTGAAAACGTTATTTATTAAATTATGTATAATCTCTTCGTGCAAATGGAGTTTTTCGGATGCACTAATGGTATATATCGGTTTTTCGTTGACTTTTGATTCCACATAATCGCATTATGATCTACTCAACGGACTTATTAAAATGCTAATTATTGTAATAATGATATGTAATCCCTCACATTTTCAATTATAGGTATAATGCATCCTCGCAAAATATATATTTTATATAGCAACATTATAAATTAGACTTCTCTGTATTACGTATAGTAGTGTAGTGGGTCCATCTGCTTAAAATGACCAATTAAAACGAGTGAATTTCCGTGCTGAATCGCAATTCCAGATATTATAAACAGTATGAAATCGAATTAATTTCGCAATATTATTTTAATCATAATTAAAAAAGTTTGAACAAATTCGATTAGATACAATATTAAATAAACTATAATTACCTTCTATAATCGGTTTGAATCGCATCAATCGATTTAAATTCGATATAATTGCGGATTACAATTCCGTATTAAAACAATTCAACATTTAATTGTTTTTGATCGGTCTTTTTTATAACAGCATCTAATTAATATACGTACCAAGAAAGTCAATCGAAAATTCAGAATGTGCGGGAGTTACTCGGTAAATATAAAAAAAAAGTACTTGTGACTTTCCAAGACAAAAATGAATAAAAGGAGTTTTATGATGAGGCTAATCTGTCAACCTTCAGGATTGTGTATCCACTCCGTCGTTGAGTATAAGGTGTATAATATGTTAAAGTGTTCAGTGCGGATCATTAGCGTCAGACAAGCTCTTACTATACGAGCTCAATGACCAGCTTTTAGGATCAGGAAGGATCGAAGGACGAGATCGCATTCGCCTCTTTTCAGATTTTTACGAGGAAAATACACGTCATAATATTGTATACCTTATTCGAGTACTTATTGAATAGCATATGTTTTTCATATAAACTGTGTAGATTTTTCAATTCTTCTTATCTTATTTTTTCAAATGCACTTTTCTTACGTTTTATTATAACTAATATATTGTGCATCGCGAAGGAAAGTTGTCTTCTTTTAATTGGAATAACAATATAATGAGTATTATTTAAAAGTTAGTTAGAAGAATTTTTTTTTCCTAAATTTTGATGTTTTTATTTCATGTGTAGGTATTTTTTTTTGTTCGATATATTCTATAGATTAATAAACTAAATTTTCATTTTAGTTCATCTTTTGATCATTGCTAGTTTTTTTACACGTTTTAATAATACTTATTTATATGCATACGCAAATACATAATGATATATATCATATACAGATATACAGAGATATAGTACAGACACGCGTTACCGGGTGAGAATGAGCTGTATCTACCTCTCTGACGACTGTTACTACTGTGCAACACGAAGCTTTACACTCTCTAAAACAGTCTCTACTGTAGCCGCCGGTGGGACTGATGGGACAAATGACCGGCACATATTAAATTTCGTTTCTGCAATACTCGTAAGGTCGTTTATAAAATTATTAATCCAAATTCTATCGTTTCTAAAATATCGTAAATTTCGAATAATTCACTTACAGTAAACTTTTGCAGAGAATCATTCAACAACACGCTGCCACATAACCTTCAAAACTCTTCCGTAAACATAGGGTGTTTCGCTCTATATAATATTCATCAACGAAGAGAACCCATTGCAAATTATAAAATTAATAACGAAACTAGTCAAGATGTCTGATACTTGGTACGAAATCACACAAGTCATCAAAGAAAATCGACATGAATTGGTTCTCTCGGGCGCGGACATTTCCGAAAAAATATCTTACAAAGGCCTTGACCCTGCTCTTTTCAAGTTAGATGGAATTAATTATTTGAACATTAGTCAAACGTGTCTTGAAGACGTTCCTAACGAACTAGGAAATTTGCAAAATCTTACTAATCTTGTACTTTACTCGAATGCAATTAAAAAGTTGCCCGGCACTATTGAAAATCTAACAAAGCTTAAAGTTCTCGACTGTTCAAGAAACAAGCTTGAAGAAGTACCATTGGAATTGGAAAATCTGCCACAGCTGATGACTCTAAATCTTGGTTCCAATCTTTTGAGCAACTTGCCAACACAAATTTCTAATGTGAAGCTTTGCGCTATCGATCTGTCGCACAACAGGTTTGAAACGTTTCCTGATGTTTGCTACTCTGAACTGGTACACCTCGCTGAAATAAGACTAAATGACAATATTATCAAGGAAATTCCATCAAATATCTGTCTTTTACCTTCATTGAAATTGTTAGATTTGGGAAACAATCAAATTTCAGGTAATCTAATGTTCAGTATTCGGATAATTACTGTTTGAAAATCAATTATTTCAAAACATCAACAGCTGTGCGAATACTTTACTAAAGGAATATTTACTTTCAGTTGTACCAGGTGAACTAGCAGATTGTATCAAGTTGAAAGACCTAAATTTAAAAGGGAACAAGCTTGCTGACAAACGGTTATCAAAGCTCGTAGATCAATGTCGTATGAAACAAGTTTTGGACTATGTACGTCAACATTGCGTGAAAGTTGGAAATCTATCTTCTACTACTAATGCAAAGTCAAAGAAAGGCAAGAAAAATAGAAAAAATTCGGAGAATGAAAATATCAATGCTCTGATAGAAAAAAGTGCTCATAAATTGCACATTTTAAAAGTTTCTGACAGTTATCCTGTTATAAAAGTCACAGAAGATGTAAAAAAGGTACGAGCACATATTCTCGGATGTATTGTTAAAAATTTGATTTTCACTGAGGAAACTTTCAAAAAATTCATCCAATTGCAAACAAAATTGCACGAAGGAATTTGCGAGAAAAGAAATGCTGCAACACTAGCTACGCATGATTTTGATCTAATAGTTCCCGGTAAGTATAATCATTGTTTAAGATAAATTTTAATTTGAACTAGCTTCAAATAAACATGTGAAATTCACAGGTGATCTGACATATACTGCCAAACCTCCAAACGAAATCAAAATAAAACCTCTAATGCGCTCAAAAATATACACTGGTGCTGAACTTTTTCAACAATTGCAAACAGAGGCTGATAATTTACGTAAAGAAAAAAAACGCAATGTTTACTCAGGTATTCACAAATACCTGTATCTTCTAGAAGGAAAGCCCGCTTACCCATGTTTGTTAGATGCTAATGACCAAGTTATATCTTTTCCACCAATTACAAATAGTGATATCACAAAAATGTCTCCAAGTACAAAAACAATGTTTGTTGAAGTAACAAGTGCTCTTAATACACAAACCTGCAAGTATGTACAAAAAATAATTACTTTTCATCAGAAATATGAAATAATTTGTAAACAATGCCCTAATCTACTATTTTAGGAAAGTACTGGACGAATTCCTAAGAGAATTAGTTGTTCAAGGACTTGGGTGTGAAGCTAATACTGCTGAAAATAAATTCCATGAATTGCATGTTGAACAAATAAAAATTGTTGATCTTGAGGGTAACATGAAATCAGTCTACCCTTCAAGAACAGATGCAGTTTATGAAGATAAAGATATAATTGTAGTTCGAGACTAATAACTGCATTGAAATGTTTGTGTGTGTATAACTTGTAAAAAGTATTTCCTAATATTTGTAATGTATGTCCATCTCTTTAAACGAAAATTTATAATAATTTATCAGTCCAAATAAGTTTTTTATACAAATAACTGAGTCTGTTAAAGGTATCTGCTACGTAAATCATGGTTACATCATACGTTTTTTTTTAAATACATCAACAATGTATTAAAATCGTATTTAAAATTTGTTCAGCAAAGCTGATCATTACTTGGTAAATATATTTTTTTAATGGTATATAAATATTTATTTAAAAAATCATTGGTTACTGTAAGTACAAGAAATTAAAATACTACTAGGTGTGATTAGCTTTGTTATCCTCGTGTAAAAATTATGTTCAATATTCTGTTCCAACTGAACTCTTATATTTATTTTTAATAAATTTATTTTCTACATTCTATCGAGTATCTTTGTATTTGTGCATAAATATTGATTTGATATCAAAATTAAAAAAAATTATGTAAATTACTGAATATTGTCCAGTTGTATCTTTAACAAATGTATATTAGAATTTGAGATGAACTTGTTCTTTGTAATGCGTTTTTAAGAGTGAATATTTCATTCATTTATCGGATTGTAAAGAAAATTATCAGCACTTTATTAATGAACCATGTAACCTATATAATTTTCCCGGATAACAGCACAAACGGCGAAATTCAAATATCAGTGACAATCATTTTTTTCATTTTCTCTCGCCTCATTGGTCCGCGATCGTGAACGTGCTCAGCTGATTTTGGCGCTCAGGCGCTGATGCTGTTACCCACACCCACACATGCATATATACTTAGAAATAGGAATACTTACTTACTTACCTACCACCTTCCGCCGACCTCTGAAAAAGTTTCTCTTTTCAAAGCCGGCCATTCTATTCAGTTGTTTTTATTTTGAACGAATACTTTCCAACAGTCTCCACATATTCTATTATCCGTTGCTACAGTATATAATCTATACTTTATAGTTTCATCCACAACAAAGAGTGTCTCCGGTGTTTGGCGCTTTTTCACTCTCATCGGCCTTCAGTACAGTCCTCGATCTGCCTACTGGTGCGCTTTCAGTTCGCTAAAAGTATACGATACCTAGATACCTTAAGTAGAAACATCAGGAAAACGTCGGGCAACAGCTCGAGACGCCGAGGAATAATTGTCGCCCGCGCGTATAACGACATTGCGATTTGATTCTCGAAGTTATTCGAATTTCTTCCCCTCTCTGTCCGTCTTTCTCTCAGTATATAGGTACAGACTAAAGTATAATACCACCGCCGCAACATAACATGCGCGAACGTTCAAAGCTGTAAAATGGCGCTGAAACGTGACTGGCAGTGAACGTGTGCGGATCAAGGGAGGATATCAAAATTCACACCTTTGAGGTTAGTTTTTTTTCGTTATTTATTTATTTGCCCTTTTCGACCGATGCATTCCTTGCTTTTTTACTCTGAATCTCGGGGTGAGGCTACGGATGCTTACCACTTAGTAGAATGAATAACTAAAATCGTCTAATCTACATCACGTTTCCTTATCAATAATGAAAATGTGCGAGATGATTTACTTACTTATATATACACCCTGCCATTTTTGCAACGTTTGGCGATTTTTGTATTTTTAGTGTATAACCCAAAGCTCTCGGTAACAAAGGCAGCAAGAATTTCTTTGTTTCGGGATTTATGTATGCTTACTTTAGGACGGGCTGAAAAATTTCGTATTAGAAAATACGGTGGGACTTTTATGTCGCCTTATGCAGTGAAGATTTTTTCGCAGATCGTAATGACATATGCATCTTTACGTAATTTGTTTTGCTTGCCTTAATGTTTCATGGTGATCATGCAACTTTTTTATTGCATTTCTATAGTAATGTAGATGAATTTTTCGTCAACAATTTATTTGGTCAATTTGCATATTATTATACTTAAATTATGAATCATCAAGTCATATTTGACACAAATGATTTTTCTTTATTTTATTTATATACTTATATATCATGAAAACACTTTTTATAAAATATTTTTTAAACATAATTGAATATTTTCCATTCTACATTATTATTTTACCAAAACATAAAATAAAATAATATGAAACAAATAGAAGTTGAAAAAAATAACTAAGCCTCTATGGCAAATCTTTTAACATATGCTAAATCATTTTAAAAATAGAAAATAATGTGCCAATGTAAACATAATTTATGAAAAATCCACTTTGCATGAAAAACTGAGAACAAAGAAAAATATAACACATAATAACTTAATCTTGCCTCAAATCTTAGCTAATTTCTACATTATAGTAGGTAATTTATAAAATAATTAATGGATTAGAGATTTGTCTAATAAGTACTTGAAAAATTAAATGAATTACACATTTTAAGGAAGTACTTCAAAGTCACTGATCAAAGATGCATATAACATTAGTAAAGTTTTGTGGAGTTAAGAGATTTTGTAGAAAAATATAAAAATCATTATTTGAAAAATTGGCATTTGTTTTAGAAGTCGGAAAAATTTTATTTTTTATATTAAAAATTTAGAAGAAAATCAATTAATTAGTGCACATATAAATCAATCGGCCTTTGAATGTACTTCTTACACAATGCTTAGAGTGACACAGGCTGAAATAGTAAATATTCCTTTCCTCTCTCTTTTATTTTATATTTAAAAATATATACTTTATTTTTAATTAAGTTAAATGCTTATGATGGTCCAACATGAGAGAAGTATATTCAGTTGAAAAAATATGTATGAAACTATTCACACTTTTTCAATTATTCTAGACAAAAATGCAAATTAAGTAGATCATATTTCATGATAAAAATCATGCAGTTAGTTAGTTGCAAGAAAATATTTTGTTCTAATTCAGATCTTCTCAAATAAAAACTTCAGTCTGTAAATATATTGAATTCGATGTCCTGCATCGATAACTTGAAGCTAATTATAAAATTAACCCTGCATCAATGACATACACTTTGGACATAGAGATTTGACTAAATGTTTGACACTGCTATACCCTGGAAACATAAGTTTTCATTGAACTGGATTCTGGGAAGATTGTTATGATCACATTCATCTTGACTAGCAAGTAAAAATTATCTGGAACAATTTTTATTTGGCTTTGCGTAATGCCTCTCGTTCCTTCACATCGATTATGCTTAGGTTGATACATGCCACATAACCATGGAGTAGAGATAGCAGAGTTTTCACAAATGCTATTGGTGCTGACAAGTATGCAACAGCTCTGAATAAACTGATACCAACAACTGAAATGAATAGAAGTTTACATTTAATAACAAACTATTTGTATCGTTCCCATTATGATGTTTAAACTAATTTCTTCTTTGTAAAACTTCAATTTTTTCATGCATAATACTGCATGGCTTTGTTGTACTTACATACAGGTCCTTCGGTAAAATGCAGAAGGTACAGAGCTGCGTAGAATGCTTCATTGCCAGCACACATAAAGAATAGAACTGTACGATTGGTGTAGTAGATGCTCATAATAGGATTTTCAGACATATCTATGAACTTGTGGCTTGTTTTTCCTTGCAGAAGGGTCCTAAAATAAAAATCACAGCGGTCATCAAATTTTAATCAGTCTTTCAATGCTATCTCTCTTGTAAGTCAATTTTATGCAAATCTCAAGTTTTTTCAAGATAGCGCAATCTTTTTGTTGCCGATTTCTCTCGTAACTTGCTTTATCTCAGTGAACACTTACGTGTGTAAGTAAATCCAGTGGCAACAGATGTCAATAGCCATGCTAAGCTGGAACCAAAATGTGTAGTCCGGATAGAACTGTGCCAGTGTGACCAAAAGACACATGGTACCAGCTCTGTCCGTCAACTGGTCCAACATAGCTCCAAACTTTGTTCCTTGATTGAAGTATCTCGCTGCATGTCCATCGAATGCATCCAACAACGCACTGATAATATAGCACCATGCTGCAACCGCATAATGGGTTGGCATATAGTAGAAGGATATCAGTGCCAAGATGACCCTTCCATAGCCTGCAAAGTCATTAAATACATATGATTAAAGCAGCTATACGGTATAACTCATATTTTCAAATGTAATAAATATGACTCTATGACTATTGACTGGGAAAGCTTATTATATAAAACAATAGCTCTCAAAGACTCAATCAATAAAAAGAAGTCTTTGAAATGCTTTTGCAGTTATGTCCGTATCTCCGCTTATTGAAATGTATATTTTTAGCCCCGCTTATTTAAACTTTGAGTGCACGTCCGATAAAAAGTCACTCTTCTATATACGACAAGAGTATATACGAAAAATCGGAGGCGCACTTTGACCCTGTCAACGACG
Source organism: Cecidostiba fungosa (assembly GCA_900474305.1). NCBI lineage: Eukaryota > Metazoa > Arthropoda > Insecta > Hymenoptera > Pteromalidae > Cecidostiba > Cecidostiba fungosa. Next base: position 87,165 of record UCOJ01000280.1, on the reverse strand, counting down.
TCGCGTGAAAAAAAAACACACTCCCCTTCCCTGTCCCCCGCGATTTGACAGCCCTGTACTATAATTGGCACACTTATCACTATACTCTGACGCAAAAAGTTTTCTGCTCGTCCAAAACTCACCGATAATATTCGGCACAAAGAGAAAGATGTTCTCGGTCTCCGTCATTTTCTTAGCGCTTCCGACTTTACGTCGTCTCTGTCTCTCTTCTTCTGCGTCGACCTCAGGACTGGCTTCGCAACGGGATTATCTGTGAACAGACGCGCGGCCAGCAAAATAAAACTATTATCACTCGGTCAGCGCAAGACTGCACTCCGTGTCAGTTATCAGTGCGATTTTTTACTTACGCCGGTATTGCCTTATCTCGTGTACTTCTCGGAGAGCGAAAAAAAGAGAGAAAAAGAGGAGCGGAAGCACACGAAAGCAACGGACGAGAGGAACCTTCGGCCAAGGAAGAAGCCGTGTTTCTGTCTGCTCTACGCCCGCCTTTTACCACTGGAGAGAGATGGAAATATTAGCGCACGCGCGTACAGATTCAGACGTGCGGCGGTGAGAACGTCAATGAATCGCTGGAATCGCAGAAGACGCAGTTTTGCGGTTATACGAGTCGAGCTATCGAAGCCGAAACACTGCGAGTTCTAGTATCGATCATCTCGAGCCGCGAGTTCTAGCAGAAGACTTTGCCGGGATTGTCTCAGGGCCGTATATTGCGTGGGTGTATACTGTGTATAGGTATACTTATACTTATTCAAACGAGAGGTTTTCAAATGATTGTTTTTTTTTATTGTGAGATACTTTAGTGACATTCCTTTTTGAGAAACCCTTTGTTTTGTAACATTTTCTGCGATACACTTTGAATTACACTATGCAATGGGAAAAATGAAAAGGTTTCTCGAAATGCAAATATCGCGGTATAAAAATTTATGTATATAGGTAATAATTATCGAACGTACAGATAACGCTCTTGCAATGAATCATTACTATTTATAGACAAACTGTAATGGTCCTTATGTAATAATCTTTTTTTAATTCATGTTTGGAATATAAAATTTTATATTTAATTTGAATTGAACGTTATAATATTCAAACGATTTCAACGAATTTTCTATTTATCTGAAAGTTAAATTAATATTTTCATGGTTTAGTAAAATAATTCGACGTTCGAAGATTATAGTTGTGAAAAGTAGAACAGAGAGAACTAACATATAATTATACTCGTATTATATGTTTGATGGCTATTTACACTCTTCGATTACTAATTTGCAATGCAATCATCATCGCATATGTATCGTGCCTGTGCCTCATTAAATACGACCTGACGAACAGCCCAAAATAAACAAACAATTACACATACCTTTTCATTATACATTTATAATAAGAAAAAAAACTCTTTTAAGTTTTCTTTGAATAACGACTTTTATTTATACACAAAAAAAACTGAAACAAGAAACTTTGTATAACTCCTGCGTATAAATTACATAATAAATTAATACTCATTTCAAATTTGACGTAAGAAGCTCCAAGAGAACACAGGGTTTTTTTCCATTTCTGATAGAATTATAGTTGCATTTGATAAAACTTTAAAAGTTGAAGTGTTTCTATAACGCAGAAGTTTTACAGTGACTTATGTAACAATTATCAAACAAAAGCATGAAATATAATCCTGTCATATTTAACCTATTTATACGTAGCGTTTATTATACTGAATTTAATCAACAAATCTTCGTACACTGGTTTCATTATAAAAGTATTGCCCCATATAGATGTCGATCTTAATTGAGCTACGTTTTTAATAATGCGTGATATAAATGCGTGCAAAAGTATAGTCTGTGTTTTTGTAATCGCAATATATATCGCGATTATATTAAATTTCTCCTATTCAGCCTCAAGTACTTAAACTTTTCTTCTCTTGCAAACAAATTAAACTTTACAGAAACAAAAAGAGCCGCGCTCAAGTACAAGCAGCGTCACAAACTGTCCGCTAACTTGTCGCGTTTATCTATTCATTATATGCTCGTCCTCGTACAGCGATCTCCATACAATGTGTCCGCACTGCACAGCAGTCATAAAAAAATCACTCGACGCGAAATTCCCAGGCGCAATTTATTTTCGTACAAACATACACTATATACGCATCCCCGCAAGCTATATACTTTTATTACGTCCCTGTCACCTCGTATTATACTATATATACACCAGACGACATTTTCAGCGTCTCGCACCCACGTTTTCGGCTGACGCTCTCTCACCTACATATTACAGAGTATATAACAATCCGGCGTCTCTTCCCCTCGGTTAATTTCGCGACGTGTCCAGTTCCTTACGCGCTCGCATATCACCCACATGCGCAGAGTCATTCATTCTTTCTCCGAAGGGGGAGCCCCGCGTGCGGACATATATACATATATACATATATATAGCCGACGCGGAAATGCCTGCGCGAAAATACACGCAGGGCTACACAGTCGACCGCGTGCAGCTGCGCCAAGTATATATAATAATAAAGTACTTATATCAGGTACAAAGTAAAAGTTGGCTGAATTTTTTCAGAGCGAGTGAGTTTATATACCTGCGACACTTCCGTCGACAGAAGCATCAGACAGGAAGCTCGCGTCGACGGAAGCCGCGGCAGGAGGAGCGACGTCCCAGACATAGCTAATCGAATGGCAAAGAGCGATATATAACTGCACGTGTATATATATATTAGTCGCTAACAAAGAGGCGAGACTCTGTTTGTCGAGCGTCTGATCGTCGACTTTACAACGACGCGTGCGGCTCTTATCGATATAGGGGAGACGTTCTCGCGATTCTTTGCCATATTATATATAAGCCGAGATTGATACAGAGCGTTCGCATAGGACTAAAAAGACATAGGGAGACGCGAGAGTCTCTGTAATATAACAGAGACGCCGCGGTATATATAACTGCATTGTGTGTTGCGCGATCGATAAACTGTCAACGAGCTTTCGCGAGGACAATTTCGGTACCTATATTATCCCGAAAGATCAGTCGTTGTCTGATGGCCAGCTGCTGCTATTATAATATATGCTACTGCTGAACGCGGAAGCGAGGGGTTGCCGCGCTGAGCGCAGGTGTCGGCGGTTCTTGCAATTGTGTGCGATGGATGCGTATACGTTATACTCCCGGCTCGGGAGGTAACGAGAAACATAATGTGATATATACTTTTTTGAAGAAGGTATACATTAGACGAGGATTCGATGAGAACATTATCGCTTTGTGGAGGTCGAAGAACTCGTTCAAAGCGCCGGATGTGAACTTTGTTCTGTAACAGTCTATACATGATTAATCTTTAAAGAGCGACAAATAATCATCGCTACGATGTGAGAAACTCGTTGTTTTTCATTATAACGTATTATTCATTCGTAACAAACTTTGACGAATGAAATAAAAAAGATTGCAGCGCAACAGTATCTCGAAAAGCTCCGAACCCTGATGCAACATTCAAAAAAGTGCATCCCACGACGGTCAAGCACATCGCAAGCGCAGATCGTCAGCGACCGTCAGTAAAGACGAGAGTAGAGTTAGCGCGCTCCGGCGACTATATAGGTACACGCTGCCAGAAAAAAACGAGAGCTACTCCGTCTCTCTATACACTATTATACTCGTCGGGCTGGGCGCGAGTACCTATATACATAGAGAGCGCGTGCAGCAGCAGCAGCAGCGCAAATCGCTGCCGCCGTCGCAGTCAGTGTCGCGGGTGCGTGCGAAAAAGACAGACTATACCTAATACCTACGACAAGCAGCATCAGCCTCCTCTCCTCATCTCGTGTCATTCGCGCGTAGGATATAAAGGAGAGTCGCTAATACATAGCTGGTGGCATAAGTACATCACGCTCTGAGAATCGAAGAGTATCATGAAGTGAGAGATAAACAAGTATGGAGACAAGAGTGTGCGGTATCAGCTCGGACGACGAGCTCGTCGTCGTCGTGGAGTCAACTCGGTGATCGCTGGCAAAATCATCGTGTCGAGCAGAAGCAGCCCAGCAGCAGCACCGGCCATCTTGAATACGACGGCACCCCGCACCTCCTCGTCGTAGCTCCGATGAACGATCATCTCCCAGCCCGTCGTCCTCGTTAACCTTTGTCAAGGAGCTTCGCGGCGCTATGAAGTTCGTGGCCTAAGCCTTCGCGACGTGCAGGTCTCGCTGCAGTCTGCGCAAGGAGAAAAATCGAGACTCGGAGAAACGTGGCGCCAAGGCCCGATTGTTACGGGCCTGAGCGCACACTTGGCTGTGTGTGTGTGTGCTCTCTCCTATACTAATATACACATATATAACATACACGAGAGAGGGAGAGAGTGCGTGTGCGGAGTGCGAGTCTATACCTACCCCGTGCAGTGTCGTGAGATCGCGTGAGAGCGAGTCCTCTCACTCACTCCACCCTTGTGTGTTTTTTCCTGGCGGCCTCTGTGTGTTTTCGTCTAGCGCGAGGTGTAAACAAGCGCCCGACGTCTAGCAGCACACGGGGATCGATCGTTCGCGCGCGCAGTGTTATATACGCACGCAGGCCTGCATCGAAGTCGAGCAGCGCAGCTACCTCTCTCTCTCTTTGCCTGCGCTGCTTATACACACGCACCATCTCTCCTGACTCCGCTGCTGCACAAGAAAAAATAGGAAGCTCCGCAGACGACAGACGGCCGGGAAGAGAGGCACATTCAGAGAGCCGCTGGCAACTCGACGCGCGCGCGTCGAAAGTGAGGTTAGGTGTATCTCTGTCCCAGGAGGAGGAGGAGGAGGAGTACAGTGCGGATTCTGTGTGCATCGTGTTCGCGCAGCAAAGGGCTCGAGAGTGTGGTGTACATGTGTGTGTTTGTGGAATAAAGGAGGAGGACTGCGTCAGTGCAGTGCGTCGGTTCGGGATGCGCGACCGTGTTGTCGACGAGCCGTTGATGCACGAGGAGCTACTGCACTCGCCGCCTCCGTCGTCGTCGGCCTCCCGATGACCTTGACTCGGTTTCTTCCCCACCACGCCGGTGGCCGTTAGCCAGCAGCAGCAGCATAAGATGCAGCCGTCGACCAGCTGCAGAGACTTATCGTCGACTACTACTGCTACTATGACGACGACGACGATTCCCTGATTCGGTCTCTCTCTCTCTCTCTCCTCGATCAGCCTCGTGTGCTGTGCAGCTGCGGAGGCACGCCGTTACATACTCTATCCCTCACGCTTTCACGTACATATGCGAATTTATGTATAACTCTGGGCTAAAGGGAAGAGTCGTGCATCGTCTTATCTTCGAGCAGCCAAAGACTAGAATACATAGACTCAACTTCAGACTGCGAGAGTGAGTGAAAAGAGACAGAGACAGCATTGAGCGGCTACAGTGCAATGACGAGCAGTAGTAGTCGTAGTAGTAGTAGTAGTGATAGTACTAGTAAAAGGCTGTGAGTGCGAGAGAAAGAGAGCACACACGGCAGCAGACGCAGCCGCCGCATCAGCAGCGCCGTGCCCGTCGTGTCGATCGCTATGAAAATGGCCCCAGGACCGGACCACCAACGGCAGGAGCCCGTGGCACCTGACAAGAGCAGTGCCAGCAGCAGTAACGCCTCCTCCTCTTCGTCTGCCTCTTCCTCGTCTGCTTCTTCTTCTGCTGCTGCTGCTGCTGCTGTTGCTACGGCAGCCGTAGCTTCGACCTCCTCCTCGTCCGCACCGTCTACTTCGTACAGCTCCGCGCCGGTAGCGGGCACATCCTCGTCGTTCTGTCCCTGCCCCGGCTCAGCAGCGTCGGTCTTCCTTGCGTCCGAAGCTGAGACTAGCGCCGCTGGCAACCAGGAGGCCGCGCTGCCGATACTCAATAACGCCGCCCTCGTCGACAGCAAGCAGGTGATCAATCGTTTTTGTCTTATTTTTCTTGTTTTTTTTCTTCTTATCTTTGTCGTCTATTGTTTGCCGAGCAATGAGACGCGTTTTATCAGTGCCATGCTTTGTACAGACACTGCTTACTTGCCCTGTATACTTATATCTGGATGATATAGCTTCTGCCAAAAAGAGAACAACTTACTGCGAAATCGCAACGTATAGTCTTGAAAGCAGTTTGAGGTTAGGAAAGGCGTGACATGTATTTCTCTAAAGAAATCTTAAGCAAGTTAAATCTTTGCTCAGTTTGGTTTTGTGTATACTTTTACGCGTAGAAATGGTTTTATCTCGCGCTTGTTTGCTGTGTGATTGAATTGATTGTTGATTATATACGAATAGAAATGTATTTTTGGTCTGATAAAGATTCTTGGTACCTGTATATCTAACTTTAAATTGGCACAATGTGTTTCGACGTTTTTGAAAAAGAGATTGCTATTTTTTTTGTAATAATGGTGGTGGTTTTATTGAAACGCATTGTATAAACATGTAATTGAAAGTTTGACCACGTAGAAAGTTAATTTTTACCAAAAATTCATATCATTCGTTGATCATCTTCTTAGTTTGTATATTTAAATGTGCGTTGTATATATCAAAAATCAATACCCACTCGGCCTCCAGTAAGTATATGAAGCGCACACTTCCAAATGTTGCGTTGCACCAATTAAATTCGAATGACGATTCTCTGTGTACTAAATATATATGAACTTCAGCGACTGGTCTTGGAACCTTTTTGATAAGTGCAATAATTGCCCTATATAATATCGACGCAAAAACCGAGGTGAAACCATTTTGTGTCATTGAGTTCGCAAGTCGGAGCTCTATTATATATGAAGCGATGAAAACGTAAATACATAACGTGTTGTATCATTCCGGAAACAATCAAATCGTTTTGCCGTGCTCCTCCTACATGCATTTTCCCTTTTATGCACGACAAATTGGATTTGAAATAATTTGGTTACTTTTTCATCCTTCCTTTAAAAAAAAACTGCTCCATTACTCTACTATCCCACAAAAAAATTGAAAGCACTATAGGAAAAAAGAAGCCGACAACTTTCAATTGAAACTAAAAGAAACGAGAAAGAGCTGCCTCGATGCGTTCTTTAATACATTTTTTTTTTATTTTAGCCCATCGCTGTTGTTATTGTTGCTCTTTATTTTCGATTCCCTACGAATCGAGGACGTCTCTGGCCCGGTATACACTCGATGTAGGTATAGTCTGAGAGAGAAAGAGAGAAATAGAGAGCTAGCGCGCGGCCGAGGCGATTGCGTCACTCGCGTGTATAATATTCGGTTACGGTTACTTTATAAAGCGCTCCAGTCGTGTGGATTGGAACGTGGCACGCTTTTAGGTCTGCGAGAGGAGAGTGAACAACAAAAAAATTGTCGCCCGTTTTCTGGACTAGATATATATATATTTTTTGTGAGACAAATGTATACAACAGCTTGCCCCTCGGTGCCAGGCGCTAGCAACGTCGTGCTCGGCTTCATTTATCAAAAAGTCGCCCCGATTAATTTGTCATGCTCAAGCGTTCATTGCTAAGTAAAAAGGCAGTGTTATTCTTGTATCAAGTTGGTAATAATCCGGTTCATTAAAAGATCAAACGCTATTGGAATCTATACAAATCACATTATAATTTTCTTACTAACGTGACGACAATAATCGAAGTTCTAACCGTCAATATGATTCGTTTATAAACTATCGATTATTTTCGATCTCAATTATTGGCTTTATAATTTTATAATTGAGTTTAAAACTGTCTACTCGGCCGTGCAATACGATCGTGTAATTGAATCAACTTTTACTCATTTTTATCATAAAACTATCAAATTTATAGGTACTTTGTTGCTTAGAATCCAATACCACGATCGTCAATTTTTGCCAAACAAAAAATTGTTCTCTGGACATCCAGAGACGTTACATACTACTCATTACACGATAGAGTTTTAGATCGGTTATCAAAATAATCTTCGAAGAAAGCGCAACCATAAATGGCTTAGGTGCAGCGCTATAAGGCGTTGAAAACGGGTGCATCTATTCGATCTAGCTCGTGAGATTCTCCTTGCACACGTGCAACTATGCACTTCCGTCCAGTGTATATTTGCAATTCATTCGTCGCGGCGAGCTCGGTTGCACGAAGAATAATTCTTACTTCGAGAGAATGGCCTTTGCAGGAATGAGTCTTCGTATTCTCGAGCCGTCAGAGTCCTATATATTTTGATTTTGTAAAGGAATTGCTCCGCTCGTTCCGGTTACCGTTCCACGCTGTGGCGCGAGCAAGCAAACTGACGCGTTTTTGTGTGGGAGATCTGGAAGTGACAAGTATTCATATTCTCCAATGGGACGTAATGGGAAGTGGGAAATTGAATTTTAAACTATGACACGGACAGCTTCTCTCCTTGTGTGCATAGTTGGTAAGAAAACGATGAGTGTGGTCGGACAGTACTTGTTACGAAATTGCGTTACTTAATTGACATTTACGGATTCTTCGTATACTTTCTTTGTTTCTTTCTAGACGTCGAGCAAATCATAATATTTTTCGTACTTACATTCTTCGAGTTTTTTTCAGAATTTTTCTATCGTTAATTAAAAGTATTGCACAATCGTTATTAGTAAGAAAATTAAAACTCTATACATGGATTCGTTATGTACACTAAGAAAAATGGTCTAAGAAAAGTTACTATATTATTTAGTAATGGCTGAACATAATTACATTATGACGATTTTTAATATGCTAGTAGTAATTTTTATTTTAAAATAGTAAAAATTGTTATACCTTCATAACAAAAATTACTACTATACATAGCAAAAATTTGGTAAGATAGTAAACATTCTTGACTCATATAGTATACACGATTTCTCGATGTGACAGATTTTGAGGTTATGTCTGTTAATTTGTTATTTTACTTCTTTTATCTGATATTATAGAACTATGCTTATATAAGAGTAAATATTGTAAACAGTGAAGACTCCGAGATATTGTAATCGCATCAGGTATGAAAACTGGTCATAGGTGATATCAAGATGTCTAGGGTCGCTGGGCACTGGGTCCAGGTAATACCCTCCGTATGCTTTTGGTACCTATAACCAGTCATGGCGAACTCGGACACCTGGACACCATTACTATCTATGACTGATATGCAGACATATGTACCGAAAACTACGAAGTGCATTATCTATCGGCAACCCTAAATTCACCCTTCGACATCACTTTCACTTCTCTGCAACAAAAACTACGGAGCGTACTTCCTCGACCCCGTTATCGGCGACTCTAGACAACTAAGACACTATTTTATGAAATATTATGACCGATATGCAGAATTACTCATTGAAAACTACGGAGTGTACTTCTTAGCCCCCGTCATCGGCAACCCTAGACAGAATTTTTTTAAATATTTCATCTGACTCAAAAATTACTATGTTGCATAATAAGCACAATGCAAGTATGTCCTATCACTACTAAAAAATATAGTAATTTTTTCATATACGTAAAAATTAATTTTTCTGAGTGTAGAAAGATCATCATTACTAAGTATAGATAGCCTGAGAAAGTGCTATTTTTTATACCCATATTCATCATTATTCATAGAATACAAGTGCCTGTAATTAGTATGTTTCTATATTTTATAAAATATTATGAAACTCAAGTTCTACTCTTTGGAATACGGTATGCAACAGGTTGTGTCACCATCATTAAAAATCGCATGTGTTCTTCAAATGTGTGATACCGACACTATAATATGAATATTATAAGTTATATTATAAAGACTTGTGCTTCTGAAATTTTCTTACATATATAACGTACCAATATTCACTTCAACGTACTTCGAATAAATATTGCAAAAACAAAAACAATTTTTTTTACAAAACTAAAATTGGCAAAGCAAAAATCTTAGTACATGATATTTTACTTTTTTTTAGAAATTATTGAATTTACCAATGCATAGATAATAACAATAAGTATCAACTGCAAACGCAAATTTAGTTATTTGCGTATGCAAACGTGACATTAATAATAAATGTAATACATAAAACAAAGTCGTATGGTTTTTCAGTTCTAAACAAGAATATAAATGTATATCTTGAATTACATATTCAAACATTTACAAATATAAAAAATATTGCAAAACTTCTATATGAATTTACAAAGTGCATTACCTGGTAAAGAACTGACCTAACATTATCAAGTTGATTTGTTTGGGCAGTTTTGGTACTCATTATAAGAAAATGTCCGAGCCACGCTGATTGGTTAAAATGTTATTACCTTTCCTGACCTAAAAAAAATTTTTAGGTCATAAATAATAAATATATAGACTTGCCTATCGCGTATAAATGTGGTGTTCCGAGGATGCCATTATAATGATTTATGTTGGCAAAGTCTTATATTTGTTTAATTAATCGTAATTTTTGCAAACAATGAGAAATACGATGCGAGGTGAAGACGACGATAAAACTGAAAATCAGTAAGGTGACCGTCATTTTCATAGATAATATTTCATAATATAAAATTATTTGATTATTGAATCAATGAAAACTTTGTGTTTCGAGGTTCCCTACACAACCAACAATTATCAATTTGATTTTTGACGATATTAAGTATATTGTAAGCAAACAATGAGAAATACGGCTCGAGGTGGGGTCACAATTGGTCACGTTGGCTCCGTCATCTAGGTAGTTTTAGCCGATTGGTCATTCAAAATTATATACACTCATTTTTTTTGGTGATTTTTTTATGACATTATATTACCATAAACTTTTTGTCAACTACCCCAGGACCCAGGCTCAACAGAGAATCGTTCACACGAGGACATAAAATAAATAGTTTTATATTTTTCTCAATTTGATCAAGAATTTTAGCTGCGTGAAGCTGTAACTTTTTACTGTAATTTTCCTTTTCAAATTCCTACATTCATATCAGACCTAATACAGAATAAGACTTGGTTTGATAAAATCCGACGCTTTGCTGGGTCTGACTGAATCCTGCAGTAGCTGAGGACAAAAAGAATGTTTTCTACAATGACGTCATAAAAAAATCACCAAAAAATGATTTTTTTTGCAGGATTTACTGCATAATATAAGACTGCACGTATGTTATATATTTTTAAACGAATATAACATTCGATTTGCGCAAAAATAAGTCAGCACAACAATCAACGATACTATCTTTTGAATCCAGATAGCGAAGGCAAAACTCGCACACTTTGCTGAAGCGAGTTCCATAATTTGATGATACTTGAACGAGCGGGCTAATTTTTAAAGGCGTCAAATAAAAATCCGAGAACCAATGTACAAAACAATAAACAAAAATTCATCAGCCGGTCAGTCGGGAAGGATGATCATCATGGGAAAATTTCATTATTGTCAATTTTCACTGGCGCTCGCTGTTCCCCCTTAAAATCCTTGCTCAAATATTTGATCAGCGATATCGCACTTTATATAACGCCGAGCGTTGTTCCCCGCGCTCGTATCCCGTCATCAAAAAGTGAAATACAGCGCGCGCGCGTGCGGCCTGGCCAGCTCGGTCGATGATAATGCTATAAGCGTCGACCGCGTGGCCGGCGGCCGCGTGTGTAGTGTGTACACACTCGCTGACTGCAGCAGCGGCAGAGTCATCGATGACACGAAAAGAGAGGGAAATCATTGAAAAGTGTGGCAAGTTCGCCGGCGCATACATATATAGTACGTACAATATAGGCGTCGGAAAAAGAGTCACGCCCGAACCAATCTGACTGCGGGGCTGTCTATAGGAGCTTTGTGCGAACGAGTATAGTGGGGGTAGGGGGTATACAGATATACACGCGTACTCACACACACACACATACGAGCTTGTGTGCAGTAGGGGCATCGCACGGCGCCAGCAGGGGTCTAACAAATCGATAAAAACGCATCCCAGGCCAGGCAGGCGCCAGCCAGACAAAGATTGGAGAGGGGAGGGGGGTAGCGGGGGGTGCGAGAGCAGAGAGGATATCGCGGGCGAGAGGAAAAAACGCGAGAGCGCGAGGGGTTAATGCGCCGATCATGTCATATCGGGACGCGCGAGTTAAACGAATACATATCGGGCTTTCTGTATTCTCTCTCTTCTGACTAGCAGCTCCACCCTCCCTCTCGCCCACCCGCGTGCTATAACCCGTTTTCATCTCGCCAAGTGTAGCATGCGATATTGCCTCTGGGCGCAGCGAGTTCTCTCTATCATCATTTCGTCATTTTTGTGCGGCACACATGCCTGATGCTGCACACTCACCTAATTCTTCTCTATTATAGTAAATAAAACGTTTGCAAAAAAAGAAGAAAAAAATGAAGTCGAGCTTTCATCGTAGTCGCGGCCAGTCAAACAGGCTACTATAGCAGCAAGAATAGATCGTGCGGAAAAAAGCGTCAAAGTTCAGAGCGAGAGGAGATAAAAAAAAACGTCGGAAATAAATCCGAGTAGGAGCGCGGGAAAGAAGTCGGCGCGCAACATAGAGAGCGGCGCCCGAGGCTAAAGTTGTAGCGCGTGGGCAAACATTTCATTCGGTCATCTTCGTCCTCTTCCGTTTTCTCCTCGTCCCGGCGTGCTGCGGTGAATTGCGGACTGCCACCTGTTTCCTCCTCGGAGCGCCGCCGGAATCCGTTGCGCGTTGCACGACTATATATACATAGCCGATAAGAGCAGCATAGCGCAGAGAGCAAAGAAAAAAGTCGTCTCCCTCCCCAAAGGAAGTGGCGCGCAGTGAGAGAGAGAACAGCTTTTTTCGAGTTTCTCGCTATATTACCGATTTCTCCCCAAAGCGCCGCCTCTCAATTTCTCGTTCTTTATTTCGCCGAGTTTCCAGAGGCTTTCCGCTGTAATGATATTTCCATCCAATTCAGTCGCTACCTGTGCGTTGCGAAAGCAGCAGCACTGGCGGCAGCAGCAGTCGCGGCAGGAGGGGGGGGAGCAGTAGTAGCTGACCGGCGATGCAAGCGCGCGCGCGTGCAGTAGCGGCTATCCCTCCCGGGTCGGGTTTTTTTCCTCGCCGCTGCATCATTCCTTCGCGCTTTTCCTCGTGCTTTCGGCAACGAGCGCGAGCGAGAGGGTCAGCATCAGCGGCAGGCGCGTGCAGTGAGTGTTCATTCCCCTCCCCCGCCAGCAGCAGCAGCAGCAGCGATGCAGGCGGAGGGAGAGAGGGAGCGGATGGGTGGCACGTCGCTCACTACGTCATCTGTCCCCTCGACCAATCGACGTGCGGCGCGCATTTTTTCCCCGCATCAGAACGAAAAAAAGGGAGGACAAAAAAGTGCGCGAGCGGCATTACCCCTGTTGCCGCGGACCAATCGCCATACGTAAAGAGGAATTTTTTATGGGCGCCGCCACCGCTGCTGCAGCCTGGACGTTGTGTGCTACCTCTCGCTCGCTCGCTCTCTCTCTCTCTCTCTCTCCCTCGGTTTGCGTGATAAAAATTGACTTAAGTTTTTTTTTGCACGCGCGCCCGGCTATAACTGCCTAACATTAAAAAAGATGGCCTGTGTACGCGCCGACCAGCTAGGCCCGGTTATGCGTGGGAAGGGGCATAACTGCCGCTGCTAGAGTGAAACACTCTATCTCTCGCTCTCGCTCGTACAGAGCCCTTGGAGCTGCTGCTACTGCTGCTGTGTTGGCCCTTCGTTTTTCCCGATTCGAGCTACAGTCACCCCCGGCCACCCTTTTGCATGTTTGCGAGCTCGCGGACCGGCGAATATCCCGCCGAGCGTTGAGAGTCCTCTCATTCCGCGGCCGAGCATGCACCATCAGCTGCTCTTCGCACACTGACACTGTGCCGCCGCGCTGCATCGATGACGACGACTCTTTGACACGCGACTACTGAGGAATGATCGAGTGCCGCTGATGCTAGCTTCTGCTATGTCTCCTATATGTACTACTGCGCGGTTTTGTTTTTCGCACTCTATACTATGCAGAAATCTGTCTAAATCTATCAGAGCTCAAGAGCTCACTGTCAGGGCTCTCTTCAACTTACACGCCCGCAACCACCTTCGACCAACAGTTTTTTATGCGTACTTGACTGATATATATTCTGAATAGAAAAATAATTCGTTAATGGGAAAGGAGCATTCGTCAAGACGTGTTTGTGCTCTCGCACGTCCGAGCTGAGCGCGAATAAGCGAAGGGGAGAGAGTGCCAGAGGGGGTGTGTGGGGCGATGACTCTGTCCCCTCGCTTCTACATTATATGCAGATAAGGGGTGAGAGACGAGAGTAACGCAAGCACAAAGTTTATGTAGCCTCGTATTTATCACGGAGATAAAATCAGATGCACTGATTATAGCTCTGAGAAAGAAGGAAAAAATAAACGCGACGACTCAATTATAAACAATCGAATTTATCGCAATGATCGATTGCGAAAGAGCCATGAAAAAGCGCTCTCAGCATCAGTAATAAAGGCGCGAGCGCATAAAGCGCAGAAAATAAAAGCGCAAGTGAAAAATCATCGGGGAAAAACGAGCATCGAAATTCTCTCGCATGCGTCAAATCGGATTACCCGTCATTGAAACAGTGCGTCATTGGCAAAATGAAAGCGTTCCGCTCACTTTCAACGAAGTAACTCATGACTATCAGCGGCCGAGCGCGCGCACGCCGGTACGCAAACAACGCGGGGCATGCAGCGGGCGAGTCGTTCAAAATATTTAGTTGGTCAGCCACATGCTGCCGGTTCGCGCTCTCGCTCGCACTCGACCGAGGGAGAGAGAGCGACACAGCGTATACTACTCTGTGCACCACCGGCGAGCCGCGTGCAAAACAGTCATCAAATCAATGGTAACGCCACTCGTAAATTCGTTCGCGTACGTATACGGAGATTACGTTTTCACCCATAACCCTAAAACCCAGTAACGCCGCTCTACATACACACACGCAGGCCGGGGAAATAGCTCTATATACTGACTTTGTGTGCGCGTGTATTTACATGCCCGTAGCCGACATCATCATCATCCGGACTCTTTCTCTCTCTCTCTCGGAAATCCGTCAGCGCACGTCGCGCGTACGCATCCACACGATGCGTAATGGCTCGCAAATTGCCAATAAAATTATGGAATCGTATGGCGGAGGAAATTGGCGCGCATCTTTCAATCTGCGACAACCCCAAGCAATCGAGCGACACCCTCGCGCTTAGATCTTCAATCTCCCCGTCTTTATCATATACTGCACGGCTGCTCAAAGCCTCGAGAGTTGTTGCCAGCAGCTACCGGGTTGCACGCACGACCGTTTAAGCTCTCGTTGTTTTTTCGCTACATGCGCTCGATAAATTATTTCTACCTGTTCCCTCGTCGTTTTTAATGCCCGCCCGCCCCCGCGCGATGATTTACGTGCCGAGCGTTATCATAACAATTTCATTCCTGTATGACACTGCAGCGCCGCAGCATAAACTCCATATAATATAAACTCGCGTAGCAGCAAGCACACAGTATTGAATGCAGTATCATCGCGGCCAATAATAACGCTAATACGTGCGCGTCGAACTGTAAAATAAACACGCGGAATAATTTATCCGACTGCGAAGCCACACGGAAAGCAAGAGTGCAAAAATAGGAAAGCGGATTAAGCCAAGTCGGATTATACTACTGCTCTACGCCTTATTTACAGCAAAATCGCTCGCCAGAATGATTCAAAATGCAAACACACTTTGGCTTTTGTTCGATTTGACATTTCAGTGGGTGATCGCATATGGCGCGCCTTTGTTTAGCCACTCCGTCTCTTTCTTTCTCCCGAGTTGTGTAACCGTGCGCGCAGCTCGCGAGGACGAGAGAGAGCCGCTATATACGGCAGGAAGAAAGTGAGCGAGAGAGGGTGAGGGAAGGCCTGTGCACCCTTGGCTCGTCGGCCGAATTGGTCCACCCTTCGTAATTCTATCAGAAGCCAATCACGTCTGAGAGAGGAAAGGAGTGCGTCTGTCTATGCAAAAAATTGCCCAGACGGAAAATGGTACTTTGACGAAATTCGAACACTCTTGCGAGCGGTAATGGATTTTAAATAAAGGGCCCGGCTATAAAGGCCACGGTGATTTGAATTAAAATTAATAAACGAACAATAATTGAAGTTTGGTGAAATAAAAAAAAAATTAATTCAGTTCGCTGCAGCTTCGTGAAATTGAGAGAAAAGGGCCAGGACAGTACTCGCAACATCCCGTAAACTTTAGGCGCATTATCTTGCCCGGAAAAGGAGTGGCTGCTAAGTACGCAGTATGTGTAGCAGTGGCGGCAAAAGCTTTTCATTTCCGTAATATTTTAAAGTTTATCGTGTCCGGTCAACAAATTTATGCCTCTATAAAGTTTTTTAACTTTATAGCAAGTCAGACAAAAGTATCATAAAACATCTGCATTAAATAAGAAAGAAATTCTAAATAACGCTTCCAGCAGGCTGCGCGGATGAGGGCTTTATAGGCGAAAATAAAAATATTAAAGCTCCGCTGATAGTCTCTGTCTCTCTTTCGCGGAGTAGGTGTAAGGGTGCAGGGCGACAAATTAGAAAAGCGCCAATTTCATTGAAGCAGGCCATTTGCAATGCACATAATTGGCGCAAAAAGAAGAAGAAGAAGAAGAAGCAGTGGCAGAAGCTGTACTCGCTACTCGTTAATACAGCAGCGCTGAATTGTAAAACAAAATCGCGGCTTTATTAGTCGTTTTAAGTGACGAGCGCGGCGAGAAACATTTAATAGTCGTAGCGAGCGAAATGGATTTGTTGCCAAGAGCATGCAGAGAGAGAGAGAGAGAGAGCGAGCGAGAGAGTGTCGAAACTTGTGGAACCGGAACGAAAAGTAAGCGCCCGGGTCCAGGTGAGGCGAGGGTATAATACAGATCTCCATTTGAAATAAGCCTCCCTCCAACCCCTAGCCTATAGCGTCTCTATTCGCTGTTTTCTCCTTTCCTCGCTCTTTCTCTCTCTCTCTCCCTCTCTCCCCGCCATAACCGTGCTGTGCTGTACCTAGTTTGTTGCGCGTTTGAATATTCAACGCAAGCTTTTTTTTATTAGCTCGGTTACCCTCTCCTTGCCGACGCTGCTACTGCTGGCCGCTACATCTTTATTCATCGCCTTTTCAAAGATATAATTGAGTAATTATTTATAATATATCTAGAATATGCATGCTTCACTTGGCTCTCCGGCGGAATAAATTATTGCTTACTTCCCTAAACGTAACCTCTTGTTATATCGTGTTCGGATTTCTAGCCGAAGCGACGAGTACTCTGCATCGCGAAGCTCGCACTTTTCTTGCTTTTCCTTTTCACGCAATTAAATTTCGTCAATCTGCATCAGAGCTCAATAACGCACGTACAGCTATACTCGCACTCGAATACTGCTGATGAGGATCCTTCAAATCGACCACACTGACCCGCGTTAATTACCGAGAGATACATGCATATATTCGAGAGCGCGCGGTAAACTTATTTTTTCCCAAGCAGTAAAATTAAGAGCTTCGCAGCCGCAAGCCTGACTCGAAGCTCAAAGCCGCGCGTTCAAAGTTTGCCGCGCGCACTTTCTCATACACCTACTCTAGTCGCGGGCGCGCGTTTTACAGCGTTTTACGCACTCAGTCTCGCACTCCCTCTACGGCTATTTATCGGCTAGACAGCAGTAGCAGCAGCAGCAGTAGCTCGATTTTATTACGGCGAATAATTGCAGGTTGCATCGTCCGCTTGCGCAAGTCGTATAAGTGGGGCCAATCTCGCTTTTTAAGCCGAGAGAGAAAGAGAGAGAGATAGGCGATATAATAGTATGCGCGCGCGCGAATGGGCGTATTTATGTGGGAGCCCCCGAGCGCTCGTGAAAATTCCGCACCACTATCTATCTCTTTCGCTTTCTCCCGCTCATCCTCTTCTTCTTTCATCGTCACCTTCTGATTCTCACGTGCGCGCGGGCATTCGTCTTTTTGCCGCTTCCGCGCGCGCGCCCACACTCTGCGGCTCCGGTAAACGTTTGCTGCTCTCTATCGCTCTCTCTCTCGCGCGCATGGGAAAAACGACTGCATTTTACGCCTTTTTCTTATTCTCTTTCGCTTCTCGCTCGTGCTCGTAGTTTTAGTGTGTACACGCCGCTCTGTGCTGCCGGAACACGCGTAACCACAGTATATTTTCAACTGAATTGAGATATCGGTTTGCTTGCCGCTATACTGCTCTCTTACTGCTGAGAAGTTAATTCGACGCTTTCATTTGCGTGCCGATCTCGGCTCGAGTTTCGCTTTTTGCATCTCGTAATAATTAATTCGTTCGAGAGAAAAAAATGTAAGCTCTCTCCGTGTAAACAAAGAGTCGTTATATCCTAAGACAATGCGACGAGACGAGATTCCACGTTCCAGAGTAGTATATATAGAGATCGAGAAGAAGCGAGAAGAAGAATAAGAAGACGGGGAGAGCGAAGGAGGCCCCGAGCGTAACAAATGTTATCGAGCAACACGATCGCTTTCCTGTGTGTGCATATAATCGCATCGGATCAAGGAGCTGAGGAGAAGAGCCGCAAGTATATGTATAGAGGACGAGACGAAAAACAACTTGCCAAAAATGGCGATGGGGGAATACATCCCGGCAATTACCATTACGATGCGCGCCTAAAGTTGCGAGGACATCGCGAGCCGAGCATAATGCTGTATTTAATGGCCGAGCACGACTATACGCGCTTGTAAGTATACCTACAAGAGAGAGAGAGAGAGAGAGAGAGAGAGAGAGAGAGAGAGAGAGAGAGAGAGAGAGAGAGAGAGAGAGAGAGCTGGTGCGTGACTCGATATACGAGGCCCGAGTCAACATATATCCCGTCAGATTTTTAAAATGCCCTGATTTACAATGACCATTGTACTGTCCCGTCGGATATCTATTGTCCCGACCGTGTCGTATAAGCTCTTTCTACTGCTCCCTATAACCTACCTGTAGTTTCGCCAGCGCGCGAGTGTGTGTGTGTGTGTGTGTGTTGTAGTTTCGTCGCGCCCCGCAGTCGAGTCGAGTCCCGCGTTGTTTCGCCTAATGGCGCGCACCTTGCACGGAAAACCGTTTAACGAAATTGTGTGTCGCGAAATAACGACAATCTGGAAAAAAGCGAGAGAAAAAGCGAGCAGCAGCAGCAGCACACGCGGATTAACGATAGCGAATATGCGCGCCGGAGCTCTATCCGTCTCTGTCGCGCACCGGCGGCGTTGGTGGCTCCTTTTTTTCGTCGCGTGCTTCATCCTGGAGCGCGGATTTAAAACACTGGATTTAATTGTCGCTCGCTCTTTTCGGAAATTCACCGGCGGCGCAGAGCAAGTTACCTCATATACCCGTGTTAACCGTCGATTAATTTTACACGCCACCGCCGCGAGTTGTAGTTTCAAGTTGTTTCGCAAAAAAAAGGAAAAAATCTAACCAAGCGCAAGTTTTCAAAAGTTATATACTCTCGAATCAATGTACAGCAGTTATACAGCCTCAAGATCGTGAAATACGGAGCGAGGATAGCATTAGCGTTCGATACCGCCTCGAAATTCAGCGCATAAAGTAGCCGCGTTTCTGCGGATAACGAGGCGCGTAAGAATAAGCGATGAGCCGCAAAAAGATGTAGAACGCGCGAAATATCGCACGCTCGCAAGAAAGGAGCTGCTGCGATCGAGAGATCTGTAATTGGCGAGGAGAGAGAAAGAGAGAGAGGAGAGAGAGGATACAAAGTTACTCCTCCGAGTCACGCATGCGCGCGCGCGCTGAATGAGTAGCGGATAAGTTAATGAAATCACCGCTTGATACTTTGCTTTACGGCTCAGATTGTTATGCGCATACGCGCCGAGCTGTTTTCAGTTCAGGAGAGAAGTCATCGAATGGAGTGAGAGAGAGAGAGAGAAAGGCTCTCGGGTGTGAATTGATTAACCGCGCCGATTCCCGACGGACGCTCTCTGCCGCCGCTGCTGCTGGCTTTAATTAAGTTATCGATTTATTTTCAATATTGTCTCGCATAAAGTATCCCAAGCGCGTTGTTGTGTCACTGCGCGGTGTTGTTTTGCTTCCTCCGCTTCCTTTTTATTTTCACTCTTTTTACGCACTCATTTGGCCTCGAGTGTGTGCGCGTGTGTGTATAGCTGTGCGCGCAAGCGCGTTTACTTGACGGGCCAGAGGAGGAGGAGGAGGAGGAGGCCGGCTAATGGTCGTTACGCTTCCTTAAAATGCAAGCGAAATAAAAGCAGCAGCAGCAGCCGAGGCTCTTTTATGCACCCTCGAGGAAGTAATTCCTCGTTAATTGCTAATACCTTTGAATTAACACTCGGAAAGTCGAACTTGCTATACTACACCGAATGCTCGGCGCGCTCTCTGTATACACTGCAGTACTCGCGCGGAAAATATCACCAACGAATATCGTAATCCCCTTTTAACTGTTCTTTTAGTTATTAGAAATTATTGTCATACGCGAGCCTGGTTTTCACACAATATTCTAGGTTATTACAAAATCAGTAGTAACAGATGCTCGGGTCAGACGCGCTCAAACTGCAGCGATACGAGGTAAGAAGCGTCGTCGTCGTCGTCGTCGTCGGCGGCGGCGGCGGCAAGAAAGCGAGAGAATTAAACGAAAAAAGGCCGTACGAGCAGCAGGGCTGATTGTAAGTTATTTGCGACGCGCTTGCTTTATATCCCCAAAGCAACTTTCCGCTGCACTCGTAAAGCTGTTCCGCTTTGGCCGGCGCGCCCTATACCTGACTTTTTTTATCTCTCTCTCGCTCCAACCCTCGGCTGCCGCACTCTCACTTTCGCTCGGTCTTTCTCCTTTCTTTCTCCCGTTCTTCGCTTCCTCTCTTTTGGCACGCTCGCTTTAGCCGCCGCTGGCAAAGTATATCGTCGGCTCGCGCTCTCGACTGGAGTGGCCACGCGCTTTTTAACCCGAAAAAACGTTAATCCGCGGAAAAGGCTGCAGCACGATGATGTGTAGAAGCGCGCGCGCGGGCATGCGAGGTGTTGAAAATCTTTTCTGAAGCACACGCTAGTTTGCGGTTCTCTCATCGTCAAAGGCCTCGACGAGTGCATGTAGCCTTTCAGGCTGGGGCGATTTTATATATATGAGACTATAGAATCGGAAAACGAGGGATTCTGGAAATGTCTTATCATTATAATACAGCAGCAGGCTTGTCTCGAGAACCCTCGAAAAGCCGATATGTATATCTCGGAATGCAGAACGAGTCTACTTATTAGAGGGCAGTGGCTTGTGGTCAAGGGGCAGAACGTGTTATTCTTCGCGAGCCTGGACACACTTCCTTATACAAACGAAGCTCGAAGTTCGAAGGCGTCGTAGACTACGGTCAGCAGAAGCAGCGGCTGGAGATGAGAGGGACGAGGTGCCGGATAGAACAGAGGAGTAGAGCACGTTACCCAGATCTCGGGTCGCTGGCTGATGGCCATAATCTGCGCGAAGGAAAGAGAAGTGGGAGGTGGGGGGAGGCTGCAAGGGGCTGCTACTGCTGCAGGGTTAACTTATAATAACAGAAGTTGCCGGACAGCGACGGGGCAGAGAGAGAGAGAGAGAGAGAGACAGAAGACTGGACAACGCCTCGGACAGCGCTGCGCGAGAGGATGAGGGATGGGTCGTCGCCAAGTGTCCTAGCAACGCGCGCGCAACTGCATGACGCTTAGCTACAAGACGCGCAAGACTCGCTTGCTCTCTCCCTCTCTCTCTCTCTCTCTCTGTCGCCGCGTGACCACCAAGCAAACTAACCGTGCTGCTGCGACGGATGCTACGCTCTCGTCTCTATACCTATAGACTCAACTTGGAATTTGTTGATGGGAATTTCAAGTTGCCGAGCTAGCCCGTACACCCCCTCTCCCCCACCGCCATCGACTTCCTTCTCACCTATACGACTCTATCCGATGTCCATCTCTTTCTTGACCGACGGTTGCCGCATCAGTAGTGATGTCGCATAGCAATATTGAAAATACTCCATTTGCATTGGCATATTTTGCGTTTTGATAATATTCCGTTTGCTACTGGCCCGCGGCGAGATTCTGTTTATTAGTCAAAAGTTTTTTGCTGAATTTCAAACGCTCTCTCACGCATTCATTATAGCTTTAAAAATTCGCGTGATAAATAGAGCTTTGTGCGAATAATATCGTATATATAACGGGTACACTATTGTAAATAGATGCGCGGTGCGGCTTGACGCCACGCCAGCAGCGAGCTACTACGTATTTTTAGTAGCGGGCCTTTCATTTAAATTTGAAATGATTTTATTCCGAAAATACGACACGGACAGAGCAGGCGTTTATGTCAGTGCAGAAGAAAACATCTGTTTCTTGAAATTAATAGCCGCGCATCCAGGGAGCGCTAATGAATTATGTTGTAACAAGTCTAGCTTTCAATAGGTTCGTACATTAGTAACAAAGCAAACAGACAGCTACGTCGCGTCAACTCATAATTTTTACACAGCTGAATTTTCCAAATGCACATATTACGCTCTCTCTCGCACGCGCGCGCGCGAGCGCGAGGGTTTATTCAGCTGACAAAGATAAAGTTTTCTTTAGAAAATTTATGAATCCCGATCCACTTCGCACAATGCTAAAATAGATCGCGAGCGAGCGAGCGAGCGCGCTCACTGCAGCGCGTTTCGATTTCTCATACGCGAGAGCGAGTCGTTCTCTCGAGCCAAAGCTCGTAAACATCTATTATTGAAAGTAAATTGCAGCAGGCGAGCGCGCGTCCATAAACAATGGTAATTCTTTAATTTCGCAAGGGGGGATTTTTCAATCCTAACGCTGCATTATAAGCCTGCAGCAGCAGCAGCAGCAGTGACAAGCTGAAATACGCGAGATTAAACTGGACGCGCGCAGACGACGACGACGACTGCAGTCGAGCTCGTTAGAAAGTATGAAATCGACGTCACATCGAACAAATCATTCGCATCAGGCGAGAGCGGCAACCGTAAAGCATCGTCGTCGCACAATTATAACAATCGCCTGCGCTCGCACGCGCGAGTGTCGAGGAAAGTAAGTGAGAGAGAGAGAGAGAGAGGGCCCACGCACGTTTGGCTTAGCGCCGATATAGCGTGTTAACAATTTGCTGCCGGGGGCGGCCACCTCGTTAAGTGACAATGCACGACGTGCTGCCTTGAAATACTGTGATTCCGGAGAATATTACAACTTCCTGCTGCACCGAGAGCCACTCTCTGACACGTGCATCCCTCTCGCTATTATTATTATCATTATTATACGTGTATACACTTTTCCTCGTCCGTTCACGCTTGGGATTGCAGGTCGACAAGTCGATCTTTCACGAATTCATTGCGAAATTGACGCGCAGCTCTTAATCTGCATAATTAATTCGCCTCGAGTCTTTAAATTCTTCGAATCAAATCGTGTATAATTGCGTTTGTACGCGACGAGAACGAGAGCTTCGTATTCGAGAGAGAGTCGATTCTTTGCCGGCTTTAATCGCGTCGGCTCTCGTCGGCGGCCATGCCCACACTACTCACGTCAATTCAATAATGATTAGCAGCAGCCCCTCACGATAAAGGCAATTAACATCCTTTTCATTTTTCCTTCCTCGACGGGAATAATTACCGCAGGCCCTTCTCTCTCTCCCTCTGCTCTGTACGTAAGTGCGCGGAATGCCTGCCTGAGCGGATAAAAATAAAGGAAAGAGCGACACGAGCTATCGCGTACACTGATGCGCATAATACGCTCATCTCTGTTTAAAGAGAAATTCATTGGGGGATATAATGAGAGGACGAAGGAATTGATTGCGTCGCGTATCGTTTTCGGCGCGAGTATAATACGCAGCAATTGCGTTTTGTTCGATACACACGTACGAGAGGAGTATATATAGCTCGGCGAGCACAAAGATGGACTGCTGTAAGGTGTGCCGAGAGCAAGTCGGCGCGCGCTAATAAATGGAACTCGAATTGAACGCCTACCCTTCTCTGCAGCCGCAGCTTGTCGTGTCCCGAGAGCTGGATCTACGAGAGCGAGATAACATCTAATAGAGCGCGCCACCAGCGCTGTAAATTCAATTACGCATTAACAAAAATCGCTCTCTCAGCGAAGAAGCTCCGAGGCATGTTTTCGATAGAGCCGCTCTCGCTCTTTCTCTCTCGCACTTAATGAATAATCAGCAAGATGGATACGCTTGCGCTGCGCGTAGTATGTATGCATTTCGCCGGGGGATATATTAAAGCCCGCGGCTCAAGTGTCCTATCTCTAATGTAATTAAAAACGTCAAAAGATACACACGCAGATTTAAAAGGCGATTGTGCGTGTGTGTGAGAGAGAGAGAGAGCACACCTCTCTCTCAAGAGAGAGAATGTCAATTGATTTTAGTTGGAATTTATTTTTCCGTAAACTCGCCGATCGCTAATATCGCCCGAGTAATTACGATTTCGAAATTGCCTTCTTCTTCGTCTTTTTTTAATGCATTCACGATGTATTATACCGACTTACAGCCTGTGCAGTGTGCAGAGTGTAAAATATGTTCGATGACGGTGTATTGAAAGTGCCATTATATACCCTTCTCGAGAGAGAGCATATAGCAGCTCGTCCGCGTTATACGAGCATGCATAATCGAGTGTCTTCTGGCATTTTAATTTATGTGCTTATAATCTCTTTTGCATTATTCGCGGCGCAGATTGATGATCATGTGTTTAGTGAGACGGGCCTACGGCTACCGAAGAAAGATAAATCTGGCTGCGGTCGCTGCTGCTTCGTTCTCTCTCTCTCTCTCTCTCTCTCCTTCATTTCTCGCAGCAACTCAAGCTACGCGACTGCAGGCGAAAACCTTGATACAAAGTGTTATAATGGCAGCGCGCGATTATTTAAGTTTTCATTAACGGAAAAGTTATTGCGTGTGTAACTCGCTTTTACGAAACGATTAAAAGTGTACTGAGCAAATATAGTAAGGAATATTTGGCGACGACGTGTATAAGAGCTAGAGCGTATTATTTATATACGTATTATAGACCGCGGACTCATATACAACAGACAGAGCAAGAGTGAAAAATCGAAAAAGTTTTATGCACAGAATTTTTCTCTTTCTCTCTCGCTATAACGAATAATTATTCAACTTTTGGCTTTAATTGCGCGATTAAATTTATAGGTCGGCCGCGGCGCTGCGGTAGCGAAACGCGAGAGGGGAAAAAGACTCGAACAACGCCGCCGCTCCTCGTCGTCGTCGTCGTCGTTTCCATTCCAAGGACCCGCGGCGCGTCATTAAAGGTACAATTAAAAATGTACTTGTAATAAAATCGCGCGTTAACTTAACGAATGTACAGCCATGCCTCATCTCGCTGCCACGTCGCGTCGTATTTATTGCGCCCGCAATTGGGAACCTGTCCAAGTCGAACGAACTGCACCCGCGAGAGGGAGAGAAGCGCATCCTTCCCTTCTCTCTCTCTATCTCTCTCTCTCTGTCTCGCTTCGATTCTATATATATACACGTATATGTTTGTCTCTCTGTTATACTCCTTCGATGCTGCACACTTGAAATTCTCTTTGACTTATTAAAAGCGAGGAAAAAAATAAGCAGCGAGCATAAATCTCGCAGCTCCCGCGTAATTACTACGGCCTTCATTATCAATATTTACCAGTTCATTTTTGTCTCGCAATTAATGATTTCACGACGATCAGTCGTGCCCGTGTTATATTTCATCCGCCGGCTCGAAATTGCGATTTTAATTCAGCGAACACTGCCGCGCATTTGTTAAAGCATCGCTACTTCAAACACAATGTATAATATCGTTAAATCACTTACTATTGCTTAGCGATAAGATTACCGCGCAAAAGAACAGTGTTGCGAAAGTTATATATTCGAGGAGCAGCAGCAGCAGCTCGGGGCTTTGGCTCGTCCTGCATAATTAGCACGTCGGCTTCCGTTTCTTTGTCCGGCGGTTTTCGGACCGCACTCTCGCACGTCGGCATTCTCGAGAGACTCGAGAGCACTTCGAGGGGAGGGATGAGGCTCTTCTGCCTCTGTCTCTGTTCTCTCTCTCTCTCTCTCGTCCCCTCCGATCGAGCTCTATATACGTATAGCGAGCGCGCTTCGTTCTACACGGCAATAAATCAAATTTAATCGCACCGTGAAAAATACGGAGCAGCTCCTTTACTTGGCGCGTCGTATTATCGATCGTCGCGAGAGGCATTTGGCAAGTAGATCGAATATTGAGAAAAAATCATGACGTAGGACGAAAATTAGCCCGCGCGGAGAAAAATGATGAGGGAGGCTGCATGAGGAGACGCTTTAATTTCGAGCCTACATAAATACTCCTCCGCCGCCGATGAAAAATAAAAGCGTTTGATTGTGAGGAATGGATTTTTTAATCAGCAAACTCGCATCACGCGCGTAAATTTTCTCCTTTTCGAAATACAACGATTTATAATCCGGAGATAATTACCCCGAGTGAGAGAGAGAGAGACTTTGGAAGTTGTGCCAGCCCGGTTTATGCTGCAGGCAAAAATTGTGCAAAATAAATCCGCATGCGCGCGGTTAGTAGACTTTTTGTCACGCCGGGCGCGTTAACTGCCTCTTCTCGCGCGCGCGAGTCGAAAAATCAAAGCAAACGAGTGCGGGGAGAGGACGATAAGAAACGCAATGCCTCATGCATATGCGAATAAACGCTGATTATCCAGCTTGCGAGGATCATTAAAGGGCAAATTCAGGCGAAACAAGAGCAAAATAAAAGAAAGGAGAACCGGTAATTAAAAGCGGCCAGTTTCTGATTGGCACGATATTACTCGTAAAAGTGTCTTCTGATTTCGCGCTGCAGCGCTTAGAGGATCATCTTTTGGCGTATATATGCACCGCCAGCCGAGTATACATGAGCGCGCTCGCGCGCGGACGAGAGTGAATACGGACGAGTGGAGAGGGCGGTTCGCAACAATGTACGATAATGAAGAATTATCACCGCATATAAGACTCGTGAATAGGCGCGGGACTTATAGGCACTCGTTAGGGGATCGCGGGCATCATAAAAATCATCGGCTCGAGAAGCGTATACGCGCTTGATATTATATTACTTCTCGGCGAGCGAGCAATAAAAAGCTCGGTCGTGTTTACTTTTTGCATGATTACGATTAAGTATACGCGAGACGATCACGAGCTCCGCATTATACTTTGTTTTATAATTGCGCGAGTTTTCCGATAAAAACAGAGCAGTATTAGCAGACTATACTGCACTCTAGTGAAAAATAATTTATTCGAAACGCGAGAGAGAAAAAAGAGTCAGCTGTCAAGCTTGCAGGGACATGCTGTAAGTCGGGGCTCTCGCTTGTCTCTTAATTACACTAATTACAAGTTATACTTAAATCTCCGCTCTCTCGAAGCGAAGCGAAGGAAAAACGTAGAGGCGCAGCGCGGCAACTCATCTCATCCTCGTCATTATATACGCATATCGGCCGGATAAAAAGCGCATCGCGACGGCTGCAGCGCAATCCATGTAAATACTTACTATACACTCGCTCGCGCGCGCGCGCATCCTTTATTTAGCCGTGTATATAACACCCGACTCTGCGCATACTGATATAGAGCAGTCGAGCAATTCAGCCCGAGGACATCGAAGAATGAAAAGTCGTCGGAGCTGCTGCTACCTCGTAATGGCCGGAGGCAAAGTGGGTAGCAGAGCAGAAGCAGCAGCAGCAGCAGCAGCTCCTTATATTCCCGTCTGCTGGCTGCTGCAGGCCTTTCGCACGTTCCCTTGACGGGATGCAACGCCGGGCAGCGCGCGTGTGCGCCGGAGCCCTCAAGGCGAAGGAGCAGCCACCGCGCATACGTATTACGGGCAGTATTTTAGCGGTACTTTTAATTTCGCCCTGCTCGTAAACATTTCGACGCCGAGGGGGTGAGGGGCGGGGGCCGAACTATAGAAACCTGCATGCAGCAGCGACGACGACGACGTGACCAATACGACCCTCTCTCTCTTCTCGTATTTGCATATTTTAATGAGCCAGCCAGCGGACGAAGTGAATTCGGCTGCGGCGGTCCAGGTAGCCGGTAGCCGGTAATCCTCCTCCTCCTCCGCGAATACCGATGATAATGTGACGCACGGGCTGCAGGAATCTAAGCGCGTCGCGGTCCTTGAATGAAAATGATGCGATCGGGAAGAATAGGAGCAGAGAAGCCGACCGTGTGGCTCTTGTCGATGAAGCCACACAGCAGTGGTGGCGTCATAGCCGCACGTACAACACACACGGGCTCGTCTGCTCGCGTCCACTGGCGGAGGCAGCAGCGCGACAAGCGCTGATTAGATCGTCGATCAGAAGCAAGCTCTTCTAACGACTGTAGCAGCAGCAGCAGCTCATCCCCCGCGCTTCTCTCTCTCTCTCTCTCTCTCTCTCTCTCTCTCTCTCTCTCTCTCTCTCTCGGTCGATCGAAAGGCGTTAATTATAATTAGTAGACGCGAGATTAGTAATTAACACTTGACAGTAATCGCGCGCGTGAGTAGCCGAGCGTGGATTCTCTCTGTATAGCGGCTTGCGCGTGTGCAGGTACCCGTTTGCGCAGCGCATCGGGATAATAACCTACACTCGCTCTAGCTCTCTGCCACTGGCTAGTATCTGTATACGTATACGCGCACACAAGTACGTGCGAGAGAAGGGGCAAAGCAAGAGAGAGAGAGAGAGAGAGAGAGAGAGAGAGAGAGAGAGAGAGAGAGAGGCAACTCGCCCGATTTATAACGTAGATCATAATTGCAGGACGAACTTAATATTCATGAGCCAATCAGATTTGCGTCCCGGGAGCGACAAGGCTTTGCCAGCCTCTTGCCAGCGCCGCGCGGCAGCACTCGATCTTTGTTTTTCCTTGCGCTCCTTTTAACCGCGCCCGTTTCTTTCTCTTCGCGCTTTTAACGTGATTATGCGGCGACGGTATACACGGACGGAGAGAAAAAAAGCCGCGAAGGAATGTGGTACCTGCATCAGCGACCACTTGACAATTTTCTCGATGCAGCTGGCAATCTTTACGTCTAAAATAGAAACTGTTACAAAGTTAAACCGAATTTGCTTTTTCGCAAACCTTTTTCAAAGCTTCTAGCACCGCACAAAGTCGAAAATATTTTCGCCCCGCTGCGGAGGAGAGATGCATTTTGAATTTTTTTTCCACCCTGTGCGTAGACTCGCTCTCTCTTCTCTCTACCTCTCCAGTGAATGGCTTTCAATTTCCCGAAAAATGTTTATAAAAAATCGTAGGCGCGAGCTGCCGGGGCTTTCACGGAAAAAATTGATTTATTCTCAAAATTAAAAATATTTTTTCCGTCTACGTTTTATTTTTCCCCGTGTTTTGGGAATTTCGCGTCGCGACTAGCAAAGAGAAATCCAACAAAGCGAATTAAAGGTATAGGTTTGTAGAGCGTATTGTATACACGAATGGTAGAGGAAAAAGGTTTTTCATTACGTAGTTCAATTTTGCATTTATTTTACGTCAACTTTCGTACGTCTGTATTACCAAAATACATTAACATGCAATACAATATTTATACTGTACAGTAAAAACGAGGTACACAAAGACGAGATGCATAAATGGCGAGTAAGATTATAAACAACAATAAAAAAAAACGTAGTCAGGTGGCTTATACATAAAAGTTGTATATACATCTTATCCTTATGCAACTGTCATAAAACGAAATAAAAATCTCACTTATGACCGCATCTGCTTTGTTTATATATTTATACGTATTAGGAGTTGTACCTTAGTGTTATAAAAAATTCAAATGAATTTTATTTCTTTAAAATACGATGGATTCATAAAATGTTTTATACTAAAAATTTCGAACAAAGAGAGTATACCGCGATTTATAAGATTGACAATTTGCATGTCTGATCAGCTTGCAGTTTCGCGCCATGTTAACACAGAGATTCATAAAAAATTTACAATCTAACAATCTATGATGAAAAACGAAAAAAAAAATTAATTGAACCAAAGCTTTCTCATTGAGAAATCAATACAAGCGGCAAGATGTGTGTTTTGTTTAAATCAAGAATAGGAGTAATATGCGACCGAAAATTTTGTCATTGGGTCATTAATAAGTAGCAAAACAGCGATATCCGGATACGACTTTTATACTTGTTTATTAGCATAAACTATATAGGAACCACGACAACACACACTTGAAGAAGGACTAAGAGACCATCGGCCAATATTTTTAATTTACTATTTTATTTAATAAACCAGTTCGCCTGTGTAACAACTACGCGAGTAGGGCTAGCAATTTCTGCAAAAAGATTCCCTTTGCCAAATAACAATAATCTTTTTCTAATACGTGCATGAAAAAGACCCTTTTTCATACATGAGAAATAGATAGAAAATCTATTTTTGCTGAGCAGCGTGAGATAAAACATGAGTTGTTCAAAAGATTTTGAAAAATGTTCAGAAATTAAATAATACTTTGTTCAGTTTATATATTTTTTCAAATAAATGAATTAAAAAAATAAAAAGTATACAACTTTATGACATGCATCAAAAAGACCTCAATTGTCTATTCCTTTCCCATGCATGAAAAAGGGTCTATTCATGCCCTTATAAAAAAAGTACGATCTGTAACAAGGGAGGGGTGGCTTTTTTTAGACTCGCTAGAAAAAGCCAATTTCCCTCCCTAGTTGCACAAAATACTATAGCTAAACGAATGCATGCCGTGTTATAACGATTTTATTTAAGCCCCCTATAATTAACCGTTTATTATTTTCGCGCGCAATCTCCACGTACTTATGAATTAGCAACGTCAAAATTTGAATTTTCCTGTTTAAATATTTTAGTTTTTCTAATATTGTGTATTCAGTACGTGCGATTGTCATCTAATTGTAACAGCAGCAGCAGTTCGGAAATTAATCAAAGCGTCGTCGCGTTCGAAAAATTTACAACGCGGCCGTTGCACGAGCACGAAAGCTTTTAGGCAAAAAAAAGCGAGGGAAGAATCACGACGGAGAAAAAGCGCGTTGTCCCATGATTTGACAATGTCGAAGGCTAATCAATAGCCGACGGGGCGAGCATTCGATTTTTTAAAATCGAATCACTATGTGACCTTGTTATATGTGCATTTTCCGGCGGCATGGCGCGTTAGACGTGTCCGCGCCGAGAGTGCACAGGGCGTTGTGCAGCAGCAGCAGCAGCGGCAGCGGTGCGCTGGACTGCTGCTGCTGCTGCTGCAATGCCACGCCTAATGACAGACAGTTGCCCGTAAAAAAAATAGAGGCGCGTTCGAACCTGAAAGAGGTTAATTTTTTTAACCAAGGCCCGGCCGCGCGGAAATTCTGTATAGAGACGAATAGGTTAGCCGACAAATTGTAGCATCAAAAAATTACTCTCTGTCGGAAGGGGTACGCGCGAGCCGAGGCTGAAAAAAAAGGCTAAACAAAATTGAAAAGTACAACGCTATGCTATCTCCCCCTCTTCGATACACCGAGAAAGCTTGTGAAAGCTCTCGCTGCTGCTACTGCTGCTGCTGCGTATAGTTGAAAAAAGACAAATTAAGCTTGCCAAATATAAAAATGTTTTCAAACTGAAATGATCGCCGATAATGTAATACTTTGTTCGATTGCACGTCAAGATTTAATTACGAAGAGCAGCCTTTAATATCGGTTACTGCAGCGTTGGACTATTCAATTTAATTTAAATTTTTTTCTCCGTATGCGCGCAGCCTTTTTGCTGCTACTGATGCTGTATCTATTATAAAAAAAAGTAATGTAAGCGAGAAACGGAAAATATGCGAGAGTAAAGCGAAGCTCATAACTTTGCTGCTGCGCTGTATTATTCCTGCGTTTTACAGTATTAATATTGCATCAATGCTTTTTAAAACAAGCAAGACGCTCAACTATTTCCAATTCACAATCGGATTTTTTGCTCGAAACGCAGTCTCGATGCAAATCAGCGTAGAGAAATTTAAAATCTTCAACTTAGCTTGCAATCGCGAGTATAAATTTATTGCAACGAGGAGGGCGGCCTCGGAACCGCGCGCATTTTTTTCCTTTCGAAACTTCTCGAGCGCCATTGACGAGCTGTCTTCCGTCGATCGCGCAAGCCTAGTTTCAATTCTTTTGATGGCCAGGAGTATTTTATACTCGCAGAAAGACATCTCTGCGGTCTCATTCATATGCGAAGGGAAGAAGAATAAGAAGAAGAGTCGGCGGTGGAAAGAAAAAAAAAGAGAAAAGGAAATAAGCATCTACATTCGCGTTTGGCCAAAAGGGGGTAAACGCTCGCGATTCGACTCGAAGAGCATCAGAGGATCAAGAAAGAGGGAAAAGACGGAGAGCACGTGGCTGTAGCAGCAGCAGCGCGACCTGCTTGGAACAGCGGAATTATGCACAATTAATGTCAGTCAAGCATACTTATGTTGCCGTTATACTGGAAATGTTTATGTATACTCGCATGGCGGCGGCGGGCCTCGTTTTATGCGTCTTCGAATATACATCGCGCGCGTAATCGTATACGTTAGCAACGAGCTTATGAGTCGTCCTGTCTCCCTCTCTCTCTCTCTCTCCTCTGTATTTCGTCTTTCTCGCGATCGTCATTGTATTGCAGTCTCCCGTCTACCCACTGCAGCGTAGGCCTATCGATCTAGTGCTCAGGAGCGATACGTCAGCGGAGGTATACAGGTACGCCTACGGTACACGTCGACGTGCTTGACGCGTAATTGCACGCGCGAGTGTACTATCGCGC
This sequence comes from Cecidostiba fungosa, assembly GCA_900474305.1. Classification (NCBI taxonomy): domain Eukaryota; kingdom Metazoa; phylum Arthropoda; class Insecta; order Hymenoptera; family Pteromalidae; genus Cecidostiba; species Cecidostiba fungosa. Next base: position 54,720 of record UCOJ01000280.1, on the reverse strand, counting down.
GCTGATTATATTCTCGCCGAGCCACACGGCGCGTATACATTATATGCGCCGGTGTCTTTTCCTTTTGCGGGACGACGCGAGCCTCTCTCGCTTTACAATGTAAATCACATGTCCTTGCGGAAACCGACGAGCGCTTGATTTCTCTTCTGCAGTCTCGCTGCGACTGCAAAGAAAAAATCTTCGCTCGCGAGGAATTCATGGGATTCTTGGGCACGCGGAGTACTATATCGCGCGCTACATACGAGTCACAAAAGTTACATCCTTTTGGGACTACATCGAAATGATAATTTAATAAGCGGAAAAGTTGCGACGTTGCGCTACACCGGAAATCTCTCGGAATCCGTTTTTAATAAACGGTATATACAACACCAGCGCACGGTGGCTCGCGCGATATTTCACGGGCGTTCACGGATTTATAATAAGTTATTAAGCTCGAGCGAAGGGGGCGGCTCTGGCAGAGAGAGAGACAGAGACGGAAACAGACTTGCAGAAACGCAAATGCGAAGGACAACGAGTCGCATCAGACGCAACAAACGAAAAAAAAGAAACGAGAGCGAAAGAGAGAAGGGGTTTATATAGCTAGTTGTGTATGTGTTACGCGGGGAGAGTCGGAGAGTGAGAGAGAGGGAGAGAAGAGAAAGAGAGAGAGTCGGAGGATGATTAAACCCCCCCGAGACGGTAATTTTTCATGTCCGATCATAAATTACCGGCTGCTGCTGCTGCTGCCGGCACGCACTGCCTCCTATCCGCATATGCTAGCTGCTGGTGCGTCGAGCTAGCCACAACAGCAGCGGCCAGTTTTCTCTCTCTCGCTTGCCGAGATATACCGGAGAAAAATTTACAGTCTCGCTATTATAATTAGCTATGTTAATTATGTATTAATTTATTGTACCGAGGAGCGCGCGACGTTTTAATTATAATCCCGGAGTCCAAGACGCTCGCGCGGAGAGTATAGGTACAAGTCGCCGCGGGGCCAGCAGAGAGCCTGCACGTCTTGCTCTTATTCTCTTTTTCGAGCCTTCCTCACTTCTTTCGCTCTCGTCGAGGGCATTCTTCGGAATTTACGCTCGCCGATCATCTTGCATTAATTACAAAGGCTCTCTCGGGCGACTTTTGCGGGGCTAAACAAAAGGCGCGCGCGCGCGGAATTTTAGTCGAAAAGCGCAGTAAAAGCCGAACGAGGCCCTGAAACGAGCGCGAGAGAGTTACGGATCGGCTATCACGACAAAACGAACATTTCTCACCGGAGCTATAGCGCCGGCGAAAAATAAAATCGCGATGCAGGGGTGTACAGCAAGAAACATCGCGTAACGTTCGAAAGCGTGTCAATCGTGTCGCGAAACGTTCGACGCTAAAGGCGAAAAAGCGTCGCCGGGCTGAAGGTCGTAAAAAATTTTTTTGGCTGCGTCGCGCTTATAAAACTCGTAGCCGCCACCGCCGCCGGGCGCATGGAGCCGCGGAAGCTGTTTCGAGCTGCCTTTCGCCTCTTTATCTCCCTCGCTCTCTCTCTTTTTTTAAACCGAAACAAACGTCCACGGGAGCTTCCAATTACGGTAAAATGCGCGTCGCTTTGTATGGACGAGTGTGCGATCAGCAGCAGCAGCTGAACTCAGAAGCAGGAGATATGGCAAGTACGGACAGCCATGCAAATTGGATTGCATTCTACATAAGTATTCGGCAAATGAAAATTGATTCTGACGCGTTGCCATTAATACACAGCGGGACGAGCGAGAGTGAGAGAGCCGTTTTAATAAATGCAAGAACCGAAGTGTCCATAGTGACGCGCGGGAGCGCGACTCTGTTCGTCATATTAAACAAGTCAGACTAAACACAGTGCCGTTAAAAGCACTTTAGTGTTTCGCTAATTCCATTTATTATAGACGCTTAATTTCGCCGTAATGCCGAAACACGCAGTCGTTCAAAAGCACGCGCATACATTATCATCGCGGCATCAGCCGCGTATCACGTCCGTCTAATCTGCGGCTCTCTCCTCGACGATATTATACAACAACATTGCTCACTCTCGTGATCGTAATATAATGAAATCGCTGGTTTTTAGCACCGCGTCTACAGTGCGATACTGTCAGCGGCAACACGAAATGTTAATTAACGACAAAGTGATGGCACATTGAGACGTCAACTATTATATATACATAGTGACCGGCGATTGATGAATTAGTCGCGGTATATATCGCGCAACTGTCGCCGAAATATATTCAGCGTTGGTGTGTTAATAATTTAAATGCCGAACGGGCGACACTTTGGTGAATTTATCCGAGCGATAAATAACGGATTTATGCGGAATCAATTATATTTCGGAAAAATATCAGTGCAACAAAGTATGCGAAATCATTAACTTCTTATTCGGAATGAAACGAAAAAGAAAAATTGCACGGCGATCAGTTATGAGATTTCGCACCAACAGCCGTACGACGCCCCCCTTGATTGCAAATTGCTTATTATGCTCGCCGGACTGATATTCGCGGGTGTACCCGACTCTTTCTCTCTCTTTCTTCGGCTGCCTGTGTAATTTTCGATGCATAATTTATGGTTGATTTAATGAGCCGCGAAAAAGGAGCTGCGCGAAGAAAGGAGGGTTGCTACGGTATTAAGGGGGATTATTTTTAATTATCCATCGCCGCACGGCAGCGCTATATTCTTTTTTCTTTTCTTACTCGACTTAATTTCTCGCATACCATTTGAATTCTCATTTTTCATTTCCACTTTCGTTTAACCGTATGCATCATCATGACTCAAGATCGCGACATAATCCTTGCGAATTGAAAAAAAAAAATTATTCAACTCGCGGAAGTCAACGAAGCGATGCACGTACCCATTGCCGATGTTGAAAGACAACCCGTTATTTCGGCTTTGCCGCGTGAAAACAGGTGTAAATTTCGCGAAAATTTGACAAAAATCTCTACTGATACGACAACAATATCGTGATTTGAAAAAAGCAGTAGCAGCGTATCCCCTATACATACCTTTGGCGATATGAGAGAATTTATTCACGTTTATACGCGTCAATGCCGTTCGTTACGTTACGCGTACGCACTTGAAATTCGGTTACAGGATCTCTGCAGCAGCAACGCGTATGTAGCATCCGCCATTTTTTGCCAGCGTAACACTTCTATTTTCATTCCGCCTCACGTTTCGTTGCAGAGAGGGAAAGAGATAGAGGCTGCGCTCGTGGATGTCGCGTAAAAAATGCATCGTCGAACAGGATTGATAGGTGCGCGCGCGGCGCTACGCGTACATAACATATATATATGCATAGTGGATGATGCGGCTCTTGTCCATTTGCTTCTCCGAGAGAGCGCGTAAGTGCGTTATTAGCTCCCGTAAAATAGTATTATACGCAGCAGCGTCTTTCGATGAAACGCGGAATCTGTGCATATCTGTATAAATTATAAAGCTTCACGCGTGCGGTGAACGAGCTCGATTTTGCGTGAAAGAGCCGGTGCAGCTGGCTGCGGCACAAAGTGCGCGTTATGCCAGCCAAAGAGAGAGAGGGAAGAGTAACTGCGGAAAACACTGCCCGCGCCAGAGAGCAACTTCCATTTCTCTCGCTCCCTCTCTATCTATCTTTCCGCGGCTCTCTTCGCTTCTGCCGGTGCTTTTTTAATGCTAAATGTTCTCTTTTGTTTGTACGCGCGCAGCGGCGGCGACAGAGCTGCTGGCATGCGCGGGGACAGATTCGGGTGCCGGCATATATCCGAGATCTGTTATTTTTTTTCAAATGCTAAACGCTTTTCCCTCTCGCATCTCGTTCTTCGTTTGTTCCCGTTCATCGGGCCGCAGTCAACGTCACGCAGGTGCCGGATATCCGCACGAAATCTCCGTGTTTTCAGAAAATATAACTGCGCCTGTACCGCAAAATGTTTTATTCTCTCTCGTGTACATTATATAAATAGCTTTCGCGCTGGCTCTCGTTATAATGTCTGTTTGACGAAATCGTCGAGATATCGACGCGCACCAGCAACTTGTAGATGTGTTTTTTGCACGAATAGGCTGTCGGGGCCGTTCTTTTGTAGACTATAGTAGCCGCCACCGCCACCACCACCACCACCACCACTAGCACTACTTTTCGCCTGCAGCAGCAGTAGCGGCGGCCTGTATTGGTGCGCGTCGATGCCCGAGCAAGGAGGACAGCGCGCGGGAGCATTTAAACAGAGCGAGCGAGAAAGAGAGAGGCTAGCGCGAGAAAAAAAAGGGGTGGGTGTAATATTTTTTACTCTTTCCAAACACAGGAGAGCAACACTGCTGCTGCCACCACCACCACCACCAGCAGCCGCCACTACCCGCCTTTTTTTCCTCGCCGAGCTATACACACTCTTCTCTCGCCCCCGCACACACGTACACACGCGCGCGCGAGAGAGAGAGAGAGAGAGTAGAGTATAGCGCCCGGACGACTACGTGGCAGTAGCACCCTTTCCCCGCGCGCTTCATCTCGCCGTTTCATCCGCAAACCGTTGCCTCTCGCGCGCGTCCACCCCTTTGCTCTCTCGCGCCGATCGGACCCCCCTCCACCAACCTCAACCCCCTCGCGCGGCGGCGGCGGCGGCGGCGGCTCTACCTACCTCCCGCATTCGTATGCGTGGCTTCGATGGGTATTGATATATTATTCCCAATAGTTCGTACTCTCTCCTCCTCTCCTCCGCCTCCGCCGCCTCCTCCTCGTCGTATAGTCGTAGTCGTTTTTTTTCGCGTTCGCTGCCGCCGCCGCGCACTCTCCGCGCTCGCTCTCGCGTTTTTTTCAATTATAATTCTTTTTCGTATCCAATCAATCATTAGTATTTCCATTGTCCTTCGGCATTTTCATTTGGCGCGTCGACCGCTTTCTCTCTTTTTCGCTCTCGTATATGTATACATATAGCCCCAACATTCGCGTGTACATATATATACGTATGTATGCGGGGTTGCGGGGCCGGAAGGGGTTTGTCGGCCGCTGATGCCTTTTCTCGACTTTAAGCGCCGGCTGCTATATATACTGCTGCCGATCGCGTGTACCGGTTTTTCATGGATGAATATGCGCGCCAGATTCCGTGGCGAATTACACCGGTTAATTAAAAAAACTCGCTCGAGAGTCGATCGCGCGCTGGCTTTTTCGCGAGTTACAGTTGATTGTTCGCAAGAGAGATCGAGAGAGAGAGAGAGAGAGAGAGAGAGTGTATAAGAGAGGCGCGCTTAAAAAGACGGCGGCGACGCGCGTCTCCTCGCGGCTGACAGTGTAAATATGCGCGCGATAAAGAGAGAAACGAATGAATTTCCACGGCGCGCGGGGCTTTGGGCGTGGACAAACGAGCGGAAAAATGTCAGAGGGAGTAGCGGGGGTGCCGGTAGGTTTGGAAATGAGATTTGCTGGTAAACCGACAATTTATCGTAGCCGGTATCAAGCGGGCGCATCTCTTGGCTGCTGCTGCTGCTGCTGCTACTGCGTTTCTCTGACCAGAGTTATAATTAATACGCTTTCTCTCTCTCTCTCACTCACTCGTCATAGCACGTGTGTATATAAATGCGCAGGTTATACGAACGAACGAACGAACGAAGGAGCGAGAGAACGAACCAATATATCGCTCGCGTGTGTGCAGCGTATAGTGGCGCGGGAGTGAAAGTAGCTCTGGCCTGCTGATTAAGTTTGAATGACCGAGGCCGCAAAAACACATTAAAACTTGAATGAGTACAGATGAAAATTTGGTCGCTGGGAATCAAGTGACCGCAGAGCAAATGGTCTGGCGGTCGGCAGGTCGTTCTCGTCGCGGGACTCTACACAGTCACGGTTGCATCGAGGCCCGGATGCACACTGCATTTTACTCTCTTTTCGGAAGCTGGAGAGCCAGTCGAAACATCGCAGCCGCCGCTGAACGCGCAAAAATTCACTTTTCCGAGTCTGATGGTCCTCGCCATGTACTGCCGCAGCTCTTCATCCGGCCGCTCTCTCACTCTCCTATATGTATATACGTACACGGCTATAGATGCACTCGCGTATAGTAGAGCTTAGCGAGACGAGGACGTCGTTGTGTCACGGTTACCGCGATGAAAACTGCCTGTAATAACTGACCAGACCGAGTTTGATTTCAATTGATGAACGCGCTCGCCTCGCCCCCAGCCCCTCGACCATAGATCGATCAGTTTTTGGCGTTTTGTCAGTATCGATGCAGAGATTGGCTTGTTTACTCGGCAAAGGTCCACCGCCGAAGCCGCTGCGCGAGGACGCCGCCACCACCGCCTCCTCCCGATTTTTATTAATGTCGCGTCGGTGGTAAACTGCATGCTCTCTTGCTCCACGCGCGGACTTTTCCCCGCGCGGAAGCTCTCTTATTCATATTCGAAATTGACCGACGATCAATCAGTCTCATCTCCTCGGTCATCTCGCGACCCCCTTGCGTAATACCGATCGAAATTCGAGAACAGAGCGGCTTCTCAGATAGTGCTGATAAGCAAACGTACATAATGGAGCAGGAGTTTTACATTCAATAGGAAAATTCGTGATCGCGCCTTGAAAGAAAGATGAGCTATCGCAGAGAGCCAATGTTTTATTTCTCTTAAAAAAAATCAAATTACCGAAATCAATTCGTACTCGCTGAATATTCCATCTATATTTCATACTCATTTCGACATTGAGTTTGTAGAGAAAAGTTATCGGGTTATAACTATACACACACATAATTATAATCAAGACACATTTTACAACGACTTTGGTTTAATAACTGCGCAGCATATGTTTTATTCGAGGAAAAAAGGCCAACGCGAGTAGAAGTATACACTCGAATATAAACATAAATCTTATAGCAGATACATATTACTCTTTAATTATCCATCAAAGTTTCAAGAGTTCGCGAGGCGGTTTACACAATAAAAATCGTCAAGCAGATCGTAGCTCAGCAACTACCATAACCGATACACGTCGGTGAATTTTAGCCAATCGCAGAGCCGCTCGCGAGTCTTTTAATGTATTCAAATATAAGCAGTAGCAGTGTTTATGTCTTGACATTGCAAATTGTACCGGCTACGCCATAACTTAAAGTAATTGCCGCGCGCCAGTATAATTATTTATACTCCCGATACGGCGAAGGGTTGCACCGTTACCGCCGACTGTATTCGTATTTGTAGGTATAGACCCACGGCGCAGTTCTCGCACGGCAATACCAACTCTCGGCCCGCTTTCCTATCGAATACGGAAGGTGGAATGCCTATCTGGATTTCATTTCTGATACACCTTCGCTAATTTGAATTGCTGCAGTGCATTTGTCTGTTTTTACCTTTTCTTTTGAATAATTAATCACGCATGCGCTTGGAATATTTTAAAGTTTTAAGTATATACCCAGCTTTCAATAGTTTGATGCGATCGTGATAATATTATTGAAATCATCACATTTTTAAAGAATAATTATCTTATCTTTATCGATATGAATGACCTACTCAGAATAGTATAACAGAACACTTTAATCAATGTTTGACTTAATTTATTTACAGATTAATTAAATTACGACTTGTATGTAATGGAAGTAAAAATTCTGAACATTTTGGGAGATTTTGCAAACTTATCGGCAATGAGGTGATGGTAATGCCATCTATTGAAAAGTTACCGACCTACTCCGCAGGCATGGGGTTCAACACATTCATCAGAGATGGCGCCTCTAGCAGCTCGTGGTTAAGCAGGACCCTCCAATTTCCAATCGTTGTAAATTTTATTTTAACGTTCCATTTACTATTGACTACCAAAAGGTGTATAGCTTACTTTATAAAGCAAGTCGTTTTGATACATAAGCTGACACGACATTTATGAACATCAATCTCACAGAATTTATCAAGTTTTAGAATTTTTTTTTTTTATATCGTAGCCAAACCATTTTTTTTTTCACGCATGACATTTAAAAAATTTTTTTTTTTCATTTTCGTATTAGTTCCGTGAGTTTAGCCAAGCGCGCTCCAAAATTGCAAGGAGATAATAAAAAAGTGACATTCATAATTCTGAATAATTTATATTTTTGCTGTGGAAATAAAAAGGAATAAAGGTAGAGCTCGAGTTAGAGTCCAAAGGAGCAGTTTGCATCGAAAGTCGCGAGATTGATGAAAGCACACCGTGAAGTGAGCCAGCTTAGCCGATAAATCAGTTCACGCGCTCGGTCGATGAATACGAAGGTGGTTTTGCGGCGTAACAGGTGGTTGGAATTCTCATTCTCTTTAAGTTCTCCTTTTTTATTCCTTTATCGAGGAAAAACGAAGAGAGCAATCTCCAGCTTATGAACCCGGGCGCGTTAAACGCGCTCTTAAAAGGATAAAACACCTCGATGGGTCTTCGCCGGCGAATATAACGTGCTGGATATTCAGAGGATTTTATTGCGATACCACCAAAAAGTTTTGACGTCAGATAGTGTCAACTTTTTTTTTTTTTTTTTTTTGAGGAATGAAATAAAATAGAACTTGGCGCAGGATTATAGTCAGAATTGTTTTTATTGTAACGATTGGAAAATCTTTATCACAAACTCTTAATACTACGTAGGCTTTTTTCAATACTGACCACGGAGGATCACTTACGTGTATAATAACCTAACGAAACGCTAACGTAAAACAATATCAACTTAAACGTATTATATACATATTTACAGATCCAATAAACGAGGACTTTTGTTACTGTTAAAGCTTAAATTGTTCGGAGTGTGCTATTTTACACGGTGACTTTTCAGTGGAATTATAATTCTCATTACACAAGGTGGGTCGTATCATAAGGCTTTAAGTTGTCATTACGTTATTACTGTATTCTGATGAAGTGTTTATACTTTCAATAAAACCTTTTTATATCTATTTTTGGTAAATGTTACACTTTATAACTTGCAATAGTTCAACAAACAAAAAAAAACAATTCTAATTCGCATTAGAACTGCGTCTCACCAAAAATATAAACACTGTGAAAGACTTATAATCTATAACTATTTAAGGCACAAGATGTTCTGAAATCGTAAACATTCAAAACAATATCATCATCATCAAAAATCAAAAATACGCTTATTGCAATACAATGGTTTTACAAGATTCGCGCTGCATGCATAATACGAGTCTTAAATCTCTCGACTGCTTTCGTAGCATTTCATCTAGAGACGCAATAATTATAACATCGAAGGCTTTAACAAATTTTCATCGAGGAAAATCGGAAAACTATTCGACTACGATTTGGCAATGCTAGTGGATTGCTTTCGCGCAATCCTCGCTGATTACCTATACTTTTAACTTTGACAATCAGTATAACAAACAGGAGACAAAAAAAAAAGAATAACTTTGCTTTGGTTGAACAGAAAAATCACCAGGGTCTCCACATGTCGCCGTTGGGCGTCGTCGAGGTTTCGCTGCTGATAACCGAATTCGTTTTTTCCGCGTCGTCGGCGCACTCTTCCTTGATTTTCAACGACGGGCTGTGGCAGTTGGTAGAGGTGGAAGCGACGGAGGTCGATGCTTCGTGGTACCTCGGTCTCTTGTCGGAGATGGCGAGGAGTCCATCCGAGTTGTGTCGCTTGAGTCCTCCCTCCCTCTTGGGTATCGTCAGTGGTCTGTTGTACTTGTCGGTGATGACTGACAGGGGCTGCCGGAGACTCTGCATGTTGGCGTTTCCGTTGAACGCGTCCAAGCTATCAGCGTCCCTCTTGATGATGCTGGTCGAGTTGACGATTTCCACTTTCTGCTCGGGGAAGAGCATCGGAGAATTTCTGTCACTGCTAGAGCTGATCTGGGGTTTCTGCGTTTCCGGCGACGAGAAGCTCTTGTTGGAGGAGGATGCTGGGCTTTGCTCGGGCATCTTGAAGCGTTGAGGTGGCGACAGCGAGGTGGGGTACTGCTCGGAGTGGTGGTTCTCCTCGAAGCTCGAGGTCGAGGTGGATGGGCTGAGAAGTGGACTGTGCGTTCTCTGGACGGCCGTGAAGGCCGATGGCTGGCCGAGTCTCGTTCCGGACTCCGAGGTGGGTGGGAAGAACGGAAAGTTGGCGGTGATTCCGGCGGAAGGTGGCACCAGCAGAGCGAGTTCACCGTTCGACAGTCGGCTGGGAATGAGCTGGACGTTGCTGGGGATCTGGATCCTGGCGCTGCCGTTGTTGTTCTCGTCTCCGCTCTGCACGTCGCTCTGGAAACCGACCTTGACCTCGGGGTAGAGACGCTCCGGCATGTAGGGAACGTAGTGGTTGTAGAAGGGCGAGACCTGTTGGAGGTTGGTCACGCAGTTGTTAAGGTGAGAGACGAGACGTTGTTTGACCGTCGGGTCGACGTTCTCGAGGTGGTTGACGTAGCGAGAGACTTCGCTGGCGCACTCGGAGAAGCCGGATCGGAATTTGGTTATCACTGCCGGGTCGGTGGCTACGGCAGTGCTGAGCTGCTGGCGCTGGATCTGCTGCAGATGCTTCACGGTCATTTCCAGGATATCCGCCTTTTCCAACTTTGAGTGTCTGGTTGGCTGTAATAAAAAGAAGGAAAACGTTAGATTCTCTGTCGTGTTTTCTTAAAATTGAAATCAATTGCTCTATACACTTCTCATTGTGGTTTCTTTGCAAAATCTCAAAACGTCTGGTTTAGCGCGCATTAAAAACAGAGTATTCTGAGCAGCATATCACCTCTCGAGGGCTTCTAATGATATGGTGCGCGGCGTAGCTTCAAATCTCGAATCGTAAAAATCTATGGTAATGCGCGGTTGCGACTATCTAATCAAAAGCGAACTGTGCTCCAGCATGATGTCCGACTAATCGCAGTTCCGCAATTTTCAGTAGCTCGAATGATACATTTTATCGCGCCACTTAAGAGCTCGGCTCCCATATAACACGCCGCCATTCACTTTCCCTCGTCATTATTGTGGAGGATGCGATTCGGTATGCGAGAGAAGCCGACTCGAAACAAAAGCGAAACGAAATGAAAACCAATATTATCGTGAAAAAAAAAACGAGTCAGGTTTTTGGGGCGTTTTCAAAGAAGCTTAAAATCCACAGCCTCGCATCATCATCGAGAAAGAACTGCACCTTCAGTATAGGACGTGATCATTTGAAAAGATCAAGTCTTTTTTGTCGAAGAGGGCTAGCTCGTCTTTATTTCCTCGCGTGGGAACCCGTTAGCGTGGAGAAGAAAAGAAACGGGAGAGCCCCCGAGTATAAAGATCAGCCTCGTGGCACGGATGATTTTTAGTGATGAGGAAGAAAAAAAGTGGAGCCTCGGGTCTCTTTGACGAAATCGGAGGAAAGCCCTTTAACGGGGATGATGATGATGATGATGATGACGACGCGAGCGAGCGAGTGGTCTAAGGTGATTGAACGTCGTGCGGTTCCCTCAACTTTTCTTGGGGTGGGCATTGTCCGCACCGGGGTCTTTTCAGGATTTCTCTCCCGTCGGGGACAGAGGCCTATTTTTATGGTAAGCTCGAGTCGGTCACCTTGACAATGGGCGTGGGAGTGTGTGTTTACGGCTCGGTTACACAGGGCCGCGCACACGTATACGTATGTATATATTGTAATATGTAACGAGGCGCGTGCTTATGATATAAAGAGTTATGTGGACGGGGCCCGCTGGGAATCTCGGCTGAACCGTGAAACGGAAGCCGTAATCAAACGTAATTTCTGACAATGAGCCGACGCGCGTAGAATTTATAACATCGAGAGATTTATTAATTAGGGAAGAATAAGAGGAGAGTCAGCGCGAAAGAAACGGTATGTAGAAAAAATAGTATAATCCGACGTGTGAGTTTACGCGTTCGCGATGAGGCGAGAGCCGGAAAAAAGCGAGAGAATAGCAGCAGACACCCTCGAGCTGAGAGATGAAATGCAGCAGGCACCTGCTAAGGGTATAGCGGAGGGGATACAGGGAAGAAGAAGAAGAAGAAGAAGGGAGCTACGCTCCCACGTTCTCTCGGACGAGAGTCTCGCTGTCTCTCTCCCTCCCTCGGCGCTTTTTCGAGAGCACAAGCCGAGCGGATCCTCGAAGATGATACGGTCAACAAAAGAGAGAAGCCCGGCAACCCGAGACGCAAGCAAGCAGGCAGGCCTTCTTTCCTCTCTCCTTCTTCTCCTTCTTCTTCCAGTTTCTTCTCTTTTTAATAATTATTCGGAGGTTCCCACGAACGCGGGGGGCGTTTCGGCGGGGCGAAAGGTGCGCGCGCGTGTGTATGTGTGTGTGTGTGTGTGTGTGTGTGAACGGTGAATGAGCGAGCGAGACAGATGTGCTGCACGCACGTGCACGCGTCCGAGCGAACCGCACGTATGTATACCTATATATACACACACGAGAGCAGGTATATAGTGGAGCAGGTAGCGGAAGTCATCTGTGGACGAACGATGAGAGCGCCGACGACGACGACGCTCACCTCGTTAAGCCTGTCTGAGAAATCAATCTCCGAGAATATAGTGTTACGCATCGGCGATGCCGCGACTCTCAGCCCTTATTCCTAGTATATAGAGAAGAGAAGACGCGCCGCTGAGTAATTAACGAGCCTTAATTCCGGCCGAGCCAGCTCCTGTATTTGCATAATCTTCCTTGGCCTCAAAATCCTCGCGCGGCGTTTTGAAAGAGGCGGATAAAGAGACTATATCTCTCTTTCGAGTCGCACGAAATTGATTAACAAGTGGCCGCGCGCGCGAAAGAGAGAACGATCCTTCCCCTCCCACTGTATAATCACGGCCGATTGTCTGCTCGCGATAGGAGAGAGAAGGTTCATCGTCGGTTCTTTGATCAAGAATCACGCGACTCGTTATTGAATTACTCTCTCCCTGGCGAAGCGTCGCCGTCGTCGTCGTCATCGTCGTCGTGATTCGCTCTCGTTGAAAAGGAAATTAATATCATAAAAATTAACCTGCGACGCTGCAGACGGCTGTGCTAAATATACACAGGCACGTTTTGCCATGCAAATGAAAATAACTATCGACGGAGCTTTATCAACTAGTTTGAAATGACACTGAGGTATAATTGATGGCTCGCGCGCCGCCGCTGTGTTGAGCTATATACGCGCGCGTAAACGTTCCCACGAGCAGACGAGCGAGCATCTAAAGCATTGAAACAAAACCTGCCTACCCTCTCTCTGTAGGTATATACTAACTGCTGCTATGCCTGTATGGCTTCGTATGCTATAGGTATACACGCGGCCCCTAAAACAAATGCCGTTGGACACGGGGCGACTGTGCTCAATCTGATTTAACGCGTCACTGTACGCCGATATAAACTTGCGGGTTTGGTTTATCTTTCTATTTAGACTTTTTTTCTTGCTCCACACTTGTCGATGAATTTTAAAATTTTCCAGAGTTCATTCACGGCATTAAATTTTCACGAGGCTCTCTCTCCATACAGATAACGCAGCTATCTCGGACTTAATTCTTCGCTCTTAAGGAACAAAAAATTGGTGTTGATTAGTAGCGAGGCATTAATTTTCGTCAAAGCGACTTTACGCAAGTGTTCGATTGTTTATCTTGGTGACGCTCGAATGTTTTCGAAAAAAAAAAAAGATGAATTAAATCGATGATAAAAGAACAGAAGGAGTATAATAATGAATGATTTTGTAAACAGAAGTCACTAATGTCTACGTGTTTAACATAGTCAAACAAAACGTGCACCGAAAGCCGAGAAAAACGTGCGTACGAGACTCGGGTTTAATGAATCGTACGACTGGCAAAAGTGTGAACGTCGCGGAATGACACGCACACTTTTGCCTCGGTTATACACACACATTGTCTCGTGGGAGATCTATCTGGCATCCGGCGCTCATAACCCGAAGCCCCGTAACACTACACGTTTCTAGGCAGATCGGGTTGAACGGCACTACCCTGTACCGATGTCGTCGTCGTCTTCCTTCTCTATATTAAGACGAACGAGGCCAGTGACGACACACTGATATCGCGTTTTTTTCAAATACATAACATGTATGTTTCTCGAAACCAACAATGAGAAGAGTGCTGCGTCATTTTTTCGATAACAAAATCAACTTACGTCTTTTTTCATGGCTTCCAGGATTAGGCTCTTTAATTCATCAAGGCACTGATTGATGCGTGCTCTCCTTCTCTTTTCCATGATCGGCTTATTGCTCTGAAAAAAACAGAGGTTTCATTGTTAAAATAAAGCTCGAATACTACTCACAACGTCTTTTCGCCAAGGCAAACTAAACAATACAAAAGATAAACACGATCTTATCGGAGCAACTACAGCCACATTATGACACCGAACGTGCGCGCTCGTCACGTGCGAACGTCACACGTGGCGTGAAAACTGACGCTCCATTCAAGCTTTCTGCGCGTTGTTTTCAAGTTGAATTCAAGGTAAATCAAGCTTCTTGGGTTCGTTACTCTCGTTTGAATTTAAGTCGCAAAATGTAAGCGATTTTACTAACCAAAGTATCAAAATGAACTGTGTCTAAGTGTGTATAAGTACTTACCCTTCGCAATTCAGCCTTGGTCATGCCTGTCTGATGCATTTGAGGTTCGAATTCCTCGTCGCTTCCCGACATTTTGCAGCTGTAGTAATCAACCATTTAAACTGCTGAGGTATCACAAAACGTCGAAACTGTCTTCAGTGACAATCACAATCGGTCGAGGAACTGAGTTCGTTCCGTGCTTTTCGAAAAAGAAAGCAGAACGTAAATGAGGCACACTTTAAACACTACTCGATTAAGCTGACTGAAGAATGAATTGGTCCTCAGTCGAGATCACTTGTTAACTTGAATATCTTAACAACAAAGTCGAGAACAAGAGTTTCAAAATGTTTGTCGGAGCTTCTATCCCGAGCAGGACCGTCGGCCTGTTCGGGGTGTGAAGGATAACTGTTTGACGTTTGGGCTCTGCGAAGACGGCATGCCGATGCATCGCCGGGCCGCCGCAGCGCCGCCGGTAGTGGTGGGGAGAGCGGTGGTGGGGACCCATGGCTTAATGGGCTGAAGTAGGGAGTGGGGGCCCGGCAGCAGCGGCGGCGGCGGCGGCGGCCCTCCCGAGACCTGTTGATGTGTGGGAATTCACGCCGCGACGAGCTGCTGCCTGCTGCTATGTATATATGCTCGATCCCCAATGTGTATCGCTCGCACGCTCCTGCACATGCTGCAGAGCCAATAGCAGGGGACCATTTTTCTCTCCCATGCTCGTGTGCGTATGCGTATATATTTATATATACCTTTGCCGCTGGAAAACGAACATCTGCTTAATTTTGTTATTGGCATATTTTTATTTTTTACGCTGCTGCAGCAGCAGCTCTTTCACGGCTTATCGCGCGTATCTGCTGTTGCTCTCCCGCTGCAGCATTCGGTGGGAACCAAAGATTTTACGTATTAAGCTCGGAACGTTAATCTGCATCGCTGCACTTCTGCTGCAATTCTGATTTATTTCGAAAACAATTTTATCTAATGCAGCGCGAAAAGCAATGTTTGCCGATTGCCAGTCAATAACTCGGTCAATACTCTCGTATATCGGGAATTCGCGACAAAAGCAAACATCAAGCCAGTCAACGAAAACGGCAAGAACCAGAGCGTTCCCACAGTATTCTATTTTTAATGATCGGGAATTGAGAGTGTCGGCCGGCGCATCCGGGCATTTCGAATCCGAAATCAGCGAGCCAGAAGACAAAGTGATGATGACGTGCTTGCGGCGGCTCGTGCGGGGGGAAGGGGCAGGAAGAAAAGGGGAAGCGTCGGCAAAGCGTAAAGGTATGTGCGCGCTTATATATGGGAGACAGAAAATAAAAAGAGAGAAGCGACTGACGCTGAGGAAGGGTAAACACAAGTGATGTACGCGTTTTATCGCACGAGCGATGTGCACGTATGAGCGAGAGCTGCGTTCGTTGGTGTGCGCCTATATACGTCATATATATACAAGTGTGGCTAACGCGGGGCTTGCACAAAGATTCCCATGCACGCATGCACGAAAGAAAGGATTGTTGTTGCGCGCGCTTTGGAAAACAAATTCAAAGAAGGCTCGCTTTGCAAATAATAATAATAAAGCCCCGAGTGCGCGTGCGAGAAACCAAAAGGCAAGTTGTGATTGGTCGCCGGCACGCTTCAGTCCTTGCTGAGAGAGAGGAGAGCCCTGTAAATGAATAAAACAATTTAAAAAAGTTTCCAAGTGCGAATGCTAGTTCCTGCACGGACGAAGACGGCCGGGGAATAAAGGTAAAGTGGGAGGTGAGGATCTGTTCGTGAGCTGCAGTCTGTTGACGAAATCAGTTATTGCCCCGTTTCAAGAGGTAATGGCCGGCGCAATAAACAGATAAACTTTTACGGCGCGCGATTATTGCACCGGAAAACTTTTACTTTTGAAGGCGGCAAAGTCTCCGTTGCCCTCCGAGACTATACTGGAGTAGAGGAAGACAGGACGTTATTATAGACAACCGTCATATAACGCGCGCACAATATTTCTGATGGCTATATTTTCTCTCAACGAACGCTGATTTATTTTCCTTCGCGTGGCTTGTATTGGATAATATAATGACAGACATCTCGCTCACATCTTGACTCGACACTTTTATATAATCCGGATTCCGCGTATATAGTTGGATAACGTTGTGCAATTTATTTGGATTTCGGTAAAAAAAAAAGTTTCCGTACGAGTCGTTATACTTACGCTTTCTGTTAGTTAACACTTATACACACCACGTCAAAAACAAAGAGGTTCTGATAAGAATCGTTTTGAAAATTCAAAGAGGAAAAAAGAATGGGCGGTTAAAATTAGCAGACTATTATAGAAATATTGTCACAAGTTCATACGTCAATACTGGATATTAATGCATTTTATTACGTTAACAATTATTTGCACGAACTAAACAGATGTGCTTCCCAGCACTCGAAAGCCCGCTGTGCTGCAAAACATCGCTATCCGCCGTTCACATCTCTGCAAACATACACTTCACGGATTAAAGCATAATGAACAAAAGTATATAATACTTGAAAAATCAAGATATTTACGGAGAAGGTGAACGGCCCAATCAAAATCAGCGATCGCGATTTTTATGCTGAAATGAAATGTGCAAAGGGGCTGCTGCCCTCCCGAGTTCTCGTCAAAGAATCAATCTGAAGGAGCACTGCGCGATTGCAAATCTCATCACCAAACTCGGGGAGGGCAGTAAACATGCAGCATGCACGAGAGCAACCCTCAATTCGATATACGCACGCATGTGCGCGGCGGACGCCTTATCGATCACGTCGTGCGCGCGGCGGCCGTAGGTACATATACATATTCGCTGTAATAATATTTGCCTCGATAATAATCGACGGAACTTTGTTGCGACGCGCAGCTGTGTACTAATCGCCGTGGCAATGTATGCAGCACAGTAGTCTGGTCGCGCGCCCGAACTCTCCGTCCCCGTGAGTCGTGCGTGCACGTAGTCTGCGTATATAGGTACATTATAATATACATACATACATACGCGGAGCTCGCGCACTTGAATGGAAAACTTTCGTCGACACAAGGAACCGCTTTTTCGAACGGAATATTTCGATCAAGCTTCGAACACGGGGGCTCGATCGCTCGACAAACTTTATGTATTAACATGCTGAATATGCGAACTATACTTGCATATAAGAGCTCGAAGCAGCAGCTCGTTATAGGACTGTTACACAGGACAGCGCAAAAAGTCCGTTATACTCGAGGCAAGGGATAGAGGCTCTCGCCTCGTTCTTATGGTTTATGGTTTTATTTGGGGTTCGGCCTGGCCGCTCCTATACCTATCTCCCTCCCTACCCCCCCCCTCTCTCTCTCCCCCGTAAATGCATAATACTCCGCCTTTAAACTGCAGCTTTGTCCCTGAGACTGGTATATTATTGCGTAGAGCCATGAGGTGCTCTGCTCGCTTTTCGAGCATTATACACTGTGCTCTCGCAAATTCCCTCTCCCCCCCGGATATGGACAAATCCTCTCTAGGTATATTACCGAGGAGCCGATGATGCTTTATACAACATCGCCTCAGCGGCCGCCGAGGTTAGGTTCCGAAATTTACGCGGTCCTCGTCCGCCACGTAATGTGCGCTCATGGCTAGCCAAAAGCGCCGAGGCAAAGACCTTGGGTCCCGTTTTCTCCCCCCAGCAGGCAAGTGTAACCGTAATAAGTACGGGCTTTTCTGCGTTTGGCCGCGCGGCAACGTTTACCTATATATACTCTGTGATGGCTTTTTCATGCCGTAGGACATTTTCTCCTGCAGATGCGCATTGTGTGATATCTGGAGTCCCGCTGTCTCTGTAGTGCCTCGCTTACGGACACTCTTCGTATTGCGTCGGTGCTAAGCATTTAATTTTCGATCATCGAACACGCCTTGTTTGAAAGAAAAAAAAAGAGATTATGGCTCGTATTTGTACAGAAAGTGTATTACGGAATAGCCTCGCGGAGCACATTCGTATTTGGAATATTGATAAGTACACTATTATCGCACTATTTGAAGAGTAAGTTGCGTTTCGACATTGGATTCGAAGGTTGCTTTCATTGCTCGTAATCCTCGAATAAAGGATTTAAGCCCACGATTTGAGGGTGTATAGAAATGTAGTCAACATCGATTATTTGTCTCTTGCATACAAGTATAAGGAAAATTGAAATTCAAGTGTAAGATTAAACGTATTTTGAAAGTCACGCAGACTATGCAAATCTCGATAATATTATAATGTAGTCGCGTGTAAAATCTCGAGTTCAATGCTTTTAAAAAATGAAAAATCTTCAAAATATTTTGCTTGCATTTGATTACCGAACAATGCGAAACTCGCAGCCAATAACAGCTTAACCGCATAAGCCTCTCGAGGGTTGAGGGATCTAGAAAGAGAGAAGGCGAATTTCATTCTAAAATTGGAACGCCCACACCCTAGCTGCACTTGGCTCGATGCACCTGCGACTCTGCGGACTCGAAGGTCATGGGATACTTGAAGAAACTCGAAAGACCTTTGAGAAGCCAACGGAGGAGTGTCGCTTTGACTTCCGTTTCGCACCATGTCCCGGAACCAAACCCGCTGGGCTTTGCTTACTGTTCACTTTTCACGTTTTTAGAAAGCCTTGTGTATTTCAAAGATGCAGCACACCGGTCGCAAACGACTTTCCCACGTAGAGACCACAACACCTACGCCCATTGTGAAAATGGTCTATTAGGAGATGTCCGACTATATTACGCGCTGCAATTTTCTATTCGCTGCATCGTAACTGTAAAATAAGTCTAAGGGAACATCGGTGTTCAGCAATCCAATAAAAATAATCTCGAAATTCGAGAGAGCAGTGCAACGCCACCCAACACATGGTTCAAAATTTAGCAGACCGACGAAAGCTCCTTTCCCACGTGCGCTCTCAGAGTTTGGTAAAAAAATTCGACTGTATATTTATATGTACATGTATACGTGCAGAAAGTCGAGAGGGCCAAAGATATAGTTAGACTTTTGAGACGAACTGAGAAAAAACTCAGCTTTCGCACGCGTGCCAAGGGGTCGCTCACGCGCACACAAATGCATTGGGCGAAAACACGCGATGATATAGTGCGCGGGACGAGGAAAAAAAGCCCAACACACGAGCGCGCGCGGGCTTTCCGGAGCTAAAAAACCGTGCTTGTGGAGGAGTGGAAGATTATGAGGTTAAAGCTAAAATGGGTAAATGCGGTTTGGGAATATCGCCGAGGCATGGAAGCATTTGTGATCACGCGTGGTGGTTGCTTTTTTTCCTCTCTCTCTAGTTTTTTTTCGAGACGATTCTTCGAGAATTGCGCAGACGTGCGGTTAGCCAGTCTAAAAATTGCACGCGTGAGAGAGTCAAGCTGGCTGGTCATCCCATGCTCTATTGATTTTTTTCCGATTTCTTGGTCGGTGGTTTTTTTGTTGAGCTGTCTGTATTTTTAAAAATATCTTCTCGCTTCTGACGCTTTTTTGAATGAACCATTCAGTGCAACCTGTTTGGATGCTGCGGGGTTTAGCTGAGCATTGTTAGCGTTACTCTACACGTGAAATGTAAAATTAAAGGTAGCAAGTATGTTGCTCGCATGAAATTATCGCTGCACGAATCGAGCTTTGTCACTTAATTGCAGTTCGTAAAACTGCAACGCTCATCTCTCTTTCTCTCGGTCTTATTTGCAACGGAATTGGCTCGGCTTGTTATTCGATTTCGGCAATATAAAGGTCGTGTGCTGGGCACACGCGCGCTTTACAGCGGATGGAAGTATACGACGAGCAGGTCAGAATTCATCAAATTGCAGCATTTGACAGTCCTGGCTTTACTGTCAAATACAGCCTTCGTAAAGTCCATTGTATGCAAGTATATTGAGATACACAGCGCAATAAATTTAAATAAAATCGGAGACGAAAAGATCGTACCTTCACTCTTTCGCGGCAGAATACGTATACAAGTATATAGTTTGGCTGTATCGCAACGCAACGACACTGCCCCACATGGAGTTCGGCCTACATGCACTAATACTCCGGCTATTTTTCTCTCCCTCTTCTCGCCCTCGTCGGTAAAAGTCCGCATTTAGCCCTCCTTTCTATCTTTGTCTAGCTCCTGCTGGGGAACGAGGCATCATTCAGTCGAGCTCTCAATGTCTCTCACACGAGCATCGCTATACATACACACACGCGTGCATAGGCATGCGTGTATAGCCCCCTCGTGTGTTGGTCCTGTTCGGAAGCTTGCACAGTGCAGCAGCGCACGCTCGCATACGTACACACACACGCACACGAGCAGGCATCAGGGGAGACGTGAAAGGGAGAGGGGGGATCGAGCAGCGGCGCGGAGAGAAAGGCCGAAGAAAAGAGGATCACCTGGCGGCAGTTCCCACGTTTCTGCGATTCGCGCGCCCGCCCGCTCTGTGGCTACTGCTGCTGCTGCTGCATCAACCCCATCGAGAGCAGTCCGTTTTTCAAGGATCTCTTTCTCTCTCTCTTACTCGAGTAGAGGTATGCGTGATGCTCGGGGCATGCGTGCACGTTGAATAGGGGATAAAGAGGAGTAGGGCAGCGAGTAAGCAAAATCGACAGGTATGAGGGAGAGAGAGAGAGAGAAACAGAGAAGCGAAAAAAGGAATGTGGAAAAAGGGGACTACTGCCGCCGACTCGTGCATCTATTATACGACCTGACCGCTTCTCTCGCCGCCGCGCCGCGGATGCTATTATAAAAGTGCGCGTGGCCGACACACGAAGGGCGCGCGTGGATTTGCCGTTTTATTGCAGCGCCGAGCCGAGCCGAAGAAAAGATACGAGGCATATAAAGGGTGGGAGATGAGAGAAAGAGAGAGCTGTGGCAAGTTCGTATACCTTTGACCATCAGGGGCCGCCGCGACGACGGCGCAGGTATAAGAGGAAAAGTCCTATCCGCGCCGACTAATAAACCGTCTATATATAAACCTTTCTGTTTGCCGCATCATAGCGTTAGCGGCGGTCCCGCTATATAGTGGGAGGAAAGGTTTTTTTTACAGACACCTCTTTTTAGGGTTCTTTTTTTAATGGACGTAGGCTTGAGGATGGCCTGCTGTAGGTATATCTGTACGTCGGGCACGCGCTAGCCAAGGATTTTCCTCTCGGAAAAAAACGCGCGAGGACAGAGAGCTGCATAATAAATCTTTATTACACGGGCTAGGGTTTCTCGTCCCTATACGCGTGCGCGCGAGCGAGCCATTACACGGGGTTCGTAATTACCGAATTGAAGGATGTAAAATTAATGGCCTTTGATTTTCCAATGCCTTTGATTTTATGGACCAGCGCTTATTTTCTCGAAAACACATAGTCTGTCTGATGCAGCGACGACGCTTCGTGATGTTCTAAAAACCGGCCGAGTTTTTTTTTCTTTAGACAAGAACGAATTGCGATAATGTAAACCGGAAACTGAAGATAATAATACCGACGAACGACGCGAGGGTTGCGAGCCGTAATCTAATCGCTGCGTCTCCCAGTCGTTCACGTTTTCTACAATAGTCCGACGTGATGCGACTCGGACAAGAAATTATATAAACAATTATTCGCGTGTTCATTGAAATGGCTTGTCGGCCGACCTTTTGAGTAACTCGATATGATTAGTCTCGAGTCGCACGCCGAGCGTAAGAACGATAGCCGCGTATAATAACAATAATAGCAGTCGTGCGCTCGAACGAGAAAACTTTGTATTTTCAAGTATAGTCTCGGAAATGGAGGTAAATTTTTCATGATTATTAAAAATATTCGAGATTAAGCAGTCACTTACCTTTAAACGAAAGTGAAGTTGACTTCTGTTGTGGAAAATAATACCAAAACAAGTTCGAAGGCAAAATGTAATTGAAGCATTTAAAATATCGTCTAATATTCACCCACTATCCGTTTTCATGGCCGTCGTAGGCGTAAACGAGCTCAATGTTCAACAGCAGTCGATCCATTGTCATATTATTACCTAAAAGACAAAGAGATTGTTGTTAAATTTTTACACGCAAGTCAGTCCGATAGAAATGCATAATTTATTATATAGACAGCCCAACTTTTTTCAGCACTCGCTTTTCGGGCTAAATTTTTTTTGAAACACCTCAGCCAAAGTCCCCCCCGTAGGTATAGCTATCCAATCTCGGCAATAAAAGTCCGGCGCATGCATAAAAATAAAAGGTCGAGGGGAGAGAGATAGAGCAGCGGTGCATCACAAAAGAGCATAGGCTCGCTTATACATTCGGCGGACGATGCGCCAGCTCTCCGGTAGACCTGTGTCTGTATATATAAGGTACAGCTCATAAGCGTGTGCCGGAGCGCGTGCACGTGCGTCAGCGAATGAGGATGTCGGGTAAAAAAATCCTCGACGTCGAAATTGCTCCTCCGCTCGCTCTTGCGCGCCAATTTTCTATGATTACGCGCGCGGGCTATCAGGCTGCGCGTTTTTTATTTACTGCTCGATTTTTCGTCATTAGCGAGAGCACCTAAAGTATCGTAGTGTATATATTATTGATATAAGTAGTTATCCTCGTGAGCGCGCGTGAGAGCAGAGCTTGCGAGGATTGTTTAAAAAAATTACAAGGGACAAACAAACATCAAACATTATCAGCGTCAAGTGCATACGCTATATACATGTGTATAATTTAGTCTCCGCTTATAAAAGAGGGGGAGAGCTGCGTGCGTAGCGCTTGTTGCACGTGCATCGCGATATAATGTTTCGGATCCCGCAAGCGGTGCGGCGACGCGAGCCGAGAGCGTGCGACGATTTCGCCTGGCCGCCGCGCGCGAAGAAGGAAAAGGAACAAGAGGAAGCGCGCGACTCGCGGACCGGCTGCAGCAGCTACAGTAGCGGCCCACTCTCTCACACTCTATATCGAGAGGAGAGCCAGGCACCTTGCGTCGTCCCCCGCTCGCGCCAGAAACAACAAAATAAGCAAGAAGAAGAAGAAGAAGAGAGCGAGAGGCAGAAGCAGCGTTCAGTAGTAACAGCAGCAGCAGCAGCCCTGCACACGCTTGCGCGCGCGAGCGGCTGCTATACTCTCTCGGGCTGCCGCCTGGCTGCGAGCGGCCTGCCGTGGTGAGAACACTCGGCGCTCGGCGTTCCCACCATCGGCCTCGCTGCTGCTGCTGCTTCGGCCCGGCCCGGGCGCCGGCAGGAGTGACGCGCGCCAGCGAGCGCTTCCCCCCTCCTTCCCCCCTTATCCTCTCTACCTTGCGCACACACACACGTTCACAGCACTGGCACGCTTCGCTCTCTGATGCTATGTAACTCGCTCGCGCCCCCGACTCTATAATACTCTTGTTGCAGGGGCCCTAATTCTCTGCGTCTCTCTGTGTGTGTATGTGTGACGCACCTATATACCATTATAAAGCACACGCGCTTTTTTAATTGTTCCCTCTCTAGCTCATTTCTGCGTATACATCACAGTCGTTTTCTTTCGATCTATAGTCAGTGCAGCTCGGTACGTGTATTAATACTCTGCTCAGCGCGCGGGTCTGTATGGAACGGGAAATTGATGTAATTGGATGATAAAGATTGGAGCGTGCCCGCGCGCTCGAGGTGCCTCCGTAGGCGGAAGGAGCCTCATTGTGCAGCAGCAGCAGCTCAACTCGCTCCTCACACCGACGAGCGCCTGCACTATCAAAGTCAATCTCTTTTTATTTCCCATACGGCCTAATCACCATACAGGATAAACGCGTTCTGCCGCTGCTGCTGTTTATTTTTCATGATAGGCAGCAGCAGCAACGCTGAGCGAAGAAGCGGGAAGAGGCGAGTAATACCGGTAGCCGGATTATAGCCGGCCGAGAGTGAGAGAGAGAGAGAGAGCCTCCTTTCTTCCTCGCTCGCTCGCGCGCGAGCAGGCAATTACCGGTATCCTGTCCGCGACAACACGAAATTACGAAATGTCGAGGATGATTGTGCGGGTTGTTGCGGAGGAGAAACTCTTATTCTTTGTCGAGCTTTTTATAGCTATACTTAGCTTGGGCTTCTTCTTCTTCTCCTCTCCCTGTCTCTCAAGGGCCTCGTCAATTGACGCGGTTGTCGATGCTTTAATTTTCTGTTGCTTTTAGGAGAAAAAAGTCTCGCTTTTTCCATGAGAAACGCCGATACTCTTTACACAATGATTGCACAGAAAACGTGTGGAACGGCTTCTTTTTTACCATCCCTCGATCGATCCCTTCAGTCAATGAAAAGTTAATAGTGTGTTGGTGTATTATATGCCGAGAGAGGCTATACGCGTGTCGAAACGCGATCGCTCGAGCATTTAAAACAAACCAACGCGAAAAACGCTCTTGTAGTATATATAGTTTATACTGCACGCACCGTCGCCGGCTATTGTGTATCACGAATGAATGAGAGATAAGAGATGCATAATACCAAACTTCCGCCTTTGACGTGCGTGTATGGTTTACTATTATAATACTACGCGCCATTGATAAAGCTGAATAAAATGAATTCGGAGAAAATACGCAGCTCATTCACGAGGAATGTCTTCCGAGGGCTTCTCGGAAAGGTCAGTTTAGGATGCGATACGCGAACGAGCATCACGCATCGTGTGTGGAACTCTGCGGTCGCCATACGGCGTGGCACGTCTTTCTGCTCCGACTCTTATCGCCGAATTCGCTTGAAATTCGAAGAGGAGACGATGCCGGATACTCGGTGTGTGACATCACGAAGAAATCGCGCGTTTCGTCCTTGCGCTGCTGCGGCACGCCAACAGCGGGACGTCCCAATATTTTTCTATATATTTCAAAGGGGCGAATCACGAGAGAAAAAAAATTGTACAGAGTTGCGAGACGACGGACAAAAAAGTCGCCTCTTTCTCGTCGAGCCAGCAGATGTGTATGGACAGGACACACTGCAGCAGAGAGTTTGCATAAATATCACTTGAAATTAAGAAAAAGGGCGCGCCGAGACGCATCTGCCCTCGGTCGCTCCTTTAGCGAGAGGCGCGACAATTACCTATACGCTGGGCGAAACTCAAAGCGAGTATAATATGCGCGGCGGCGTCAATTGACGCGGCTTAGTCTCGCTTAGGACCTCCGAGAGAAAAGAGAAGAAAGTGCGCTGCGGCGCGCAAAACTCTCGTGGGACAAAACAAAGAAAACAGCTGGTCAGTTAGGAGCTAGTATGTGTAGTATATATAGCTCTATGCAAATTCGTCGATATACCGCGCAGCTGAAATTGGTACGCGAGCTAATGCGCGAGTATTTAAGGGGTTAAGCTCTCGCGAGAAAAAGTGTATCGGGAATAACCGGCTGCGCAAGAGAGCAGCCGCCGCGCTGCTGCGAGTGTGAGAACTTTCTGCGGCTCCTCACTTTGTCACTCAGCACCTCCTGCTCGCGCCACGTCATGTGCCAATGCCGTCGTGTTGTGTGCTGTGTGTCTCTTCCCCGCATGTCGCCGCTCTCTTTGCAGCAGCGGGAACCGGGTTGAGCATATTGATCAGCTTGCGCGCGTTTGTATACACGTTATATCTGTTGATGCGTGTGTGCAGTCTTATTGAATATACGCGTTAGAGACAACTTGCTTCGGCATAATAATTTTGACTGGCTACAGAAACCGCAAACGATCTTTCTCGAAATTTCGTCATTTTGCGAAAAAAAACAACAAATAAATTATTCACGCAAACCGCTACGCACGAATGTGTCCGAGCAGCCGTTCAGAGACGGCCTCGAAGAGAGACGGCGGATAAGAGAGAGAAAAAAAGCGATGATTTAAAGTAAGTATATCCTTGCCGCAGGCCTCGATATTAAAATACAGTTTTACGCAAGGCTTAAAAATGATCGGTTAAAATCGAATATTTCAATGTACCGATGAGAAAGCAAAAAGCCGAAAGTCCAGATGCACGTACACACCGCGGCGTTAATTGAGGGAAGTATAAGCCCGTAAAGCAGCAGCAGCCACGTATATATAGATATTTCTTGATCCAGATCTCTCGAATGGCCCGCTGTAACCATCGCGACGTGTTCATCGCGCGGCTTGCTCTGCTGGGCTTCTGCGGTTTATCTGATAATGCAACTGAAACCGTAATGCAAAAGGTTCCCATCATTCCAGGTCCACAATCTACAGCCGCGTGTTCCGAGAGAGAGAGAGAGAGAGATCTTCTCTCGCCGCCGCTGTGCATGTACTCATCTTACTATATGCGTCGGGAGCGATACGCGTTTGCTATATACATTTTCAGTCGAGCGGCTTTCGATATTCTCACGATTCTCGTGATATATCCGACGAGGTGAAAATTCATACGTCAATTTTTCTTTTTAGCCAACTCGCCAAATTGCTTCACTCGTACGAGCAAAAAAAAATTGTAGCACAAAGCCGGTCTCGGCTTCGCTATCAGCTGTTTCGCGAACAATGAGCACTGCATCTCGCACGCGTTCTCGAGGCTCCCTTCTCGTCTCGTCCTTGTTCTTACGTGGCGCGTGTGGATATGTGCGCGCAAGGGCACGGAGACAAAAAGGAGGGGGTCTTCCCTCTCAGGGGGCAAGTCTCGCGCCGCGAGCCCGGCAAAAATCACGGCACGTGCCAGACGTCACCTGCCGCTCGATTTATCGATTTTCTAATAACCGACAGCTGCGAGTAACGCAATTTAACGGACAGAAATCTCCGAGACACGATACTGCTATTTTTTTTACCGAGATAATCCTAGCGGAATCTGCCTTGACTTTGAAACGAGAGCAAGAATAACAGAGCGATGTATTCCTCCGATTGCGCATCGACAAGAAAATCCCTTCAAGACTCGAGCGTGGGCCCGTGTAAGTATATAATCACTTGGCCTGTGTTGTGCCTTTTCCGCGTGCACGGTGTTAAAGGGCCAGTAGAGGCAGCGAGGCGAGTCCGTGAGAAAGGGCGGGCTAGGACAATGGCTTTGCGCGCAAGATGCTTTTCTTACAAGCATCACACGCACACACACACACACACACACACACAAGAGTAGGGAAAAAAGACGAGAAAGAGCCGAGTGGAAGCAGGAGATTGGGAAGGAGAGAGAAAGAAGAAGGAAAAGAAGGGGAGCCTTGGCACGCGACCAACGTCACCTGCCCGCTGTATTATACGTATGCCGCGAGCCGAGAGTCTCACGCGCCTGGGCTATAGGCCCCGGATCGTCGAGGACTTTACGTGTGCGTGCGTGTGTGTGTCTGGACACATATATAGCTATAGTGGATACAACGGTGGGAGCGTGCGAGAGAGAGAGGCCGATTTTCTTGTATAGGCAGCTGCAGCAGCGGTAGTGCCCCGGCGGTAGTAAGCCAGTGTCATGGGCCTTGCGCTTGATCATCAGAGCGAGACCTCTTTCAGTGTTCATTACGTAAGACGGACATATGGCGGGAACGTTGAGATTCGTGCATCGTTAAATTGTTTAACGTACAGATACCAGTCCGACTCTCCAGCATTAAATCGCGCGGAGCTCAGATTCAACAAAGGGGATGCCTAATGATCGTCATATTTTTCCGGTCTAAGCGCTTGAATATTTTTTCCTCTTTTTCAACCCTTTTTTCAATCTCTCCACTCTCTCTCTCTAGATTGAGCTGTCATACGAGTAGTCTTTTGATGTGATGACTTTGATTTAGACGCTAGATTAATTAAAAAGCCCTGCGCATAGGTACACCATGCAAAGACTGTTCGAGTCGAATGTAGAATAGCGAAAATCGGTATGCATCGCGTGTGCGGTGAACTCGAGAAAGAGAGATGCGCGCGCGCGTGTGAGTCAGGCAACAACCCGCATGTAAGCATTCCTGTGCGCCGCACAGGTAAAGTTGTTACGCTCTTTGAATTTCGATGGATTCCCGTAAAAACAAGGAGAGAAGAGAAAGAGAAAAAAGAGAAGAGAAAAAAGATCCGAGCGCACGTTCACACACACGCCCAGCAGCCTGCGCGTCCAGGTGTCAAGGCCATTCGTGGTCACATTATACGTATACACTCGCGCGCGAGTCCCACGTGCCGGGTTCCCACGTGTACCACCGTCTGCCCCCTCTTGCTTCTGCTGCTTCTTCTGCTGCTGCTGCTGCTTCCCATCCTCCGCACACCTTTGCGTGCACCACTGTATACTCCTTCTCTCTGCAGTTTCTCTCCTTTCCAATCGAGCGCCGCAAACTTCACCCTCGTGTCTGTGTGTGTGTATATCGACGTGCGCACACGCGATAATAACCCTATACATGCGAGCGACGGAATTCGCCTGGGGGTATGCGATCGCACCCTCCCCTATATCGGAATGCACACGACGACCCTTCGCGAGCCACCCCGGTTTACTTACCTACGTCACGCGTGTGCCCCGGCTCGCTCTATATCTGACGTCATGAATCGCGCGCAAGAGACCACACATGGCCTCTTTCGCCCTTTTTTTCTCTCCCCGTTCCCCGCTTTTATAGCGACGCGTGCAGCGACGAGCTTTTTCGCTTTCTTAGACTTTCTATTATTATGCCGCGCACACGCGCTTTGCATACAGGGAGGCTGATGCAGCGCGATTTTTGCTACAAAGACGCGGAAGCTTGTGTATGTGTGTACCTCGAGCGAGGAGCTAAATGCAATTTTTGCTTTATTGCACCGAACTTTCGCAACGATTAAAACCGCGCGAGCAAATTGTATTATTATAATGAGCGAGTAAGCGTGTGCTTTTTAATGGAAGTAAAAACATTAATTCGTCAACGGCGTTTATGTCACATACTCTCTTATCTGCTCCCCATCTCGTTTGCGCCATATAACGAGAGGCGAAGTGAGAGTCGGGAAAAAAAAATTCAGCGTTTGTCGAGAAATAATGAAAACGAAATTACATACATGCGTGATGCAGACTCCTGTATCATCGGACGGGAGGGTCGGTCACACGCCTGCATGAGAAACGGCGCTGCAGGTACTGCTATATCTATATATGTCATGCGTATATACAAGTATATACATAAGCAGACAGGCCCAGGTGGGCCTCGGCCGAGCGGCCACGACATATGCAGCTGATTACCGCGAGCTATCGATGTGGGAACGACTTTTTACCTCCGGCGCTCGTTGCTCTTTGCGAAAAGCTGGCGCAAGTAGCGTGAGCAGTTTTTTCGACCATTTCATACTGCCGATGCTCATTTTTTATTCTTATCAATGTCGTTGCATTCGATATTGAAATGTGCAGACCTGATTTGAAAAAACTCACACGTATAAATCTATGAAAAAAGAGCGATAGTTGACGAGGTGTATTAGGTATACTTATAAGTACAGGATAAGATTATGGTATTATCAAGGAGAACAGTTGGTGCTTGTCGTGTGCGCCTGGCTGGACCACCGTGAGAATCGCGATGATTTATCAACATAATTCCCATGGATGCTTCAGCACCTGGCGGAGCGTGGCCGCACCGTATAGGCTGGCAAAGTTTTGTCCGGCAAAAAGAAGCCGGCCAATCGAGCGGGTTACGGCTCGCAAGGCCCAAAGCGAGGACAATACTTGCCAGCCGATGGCGTCCGGTGGGGCATCATCTGGCCTTTGCTGCAGTGTATAGCTGTATACATGTAAGCACACTCGGCAAAAAGCAAGTCGCATTGCGACATACGTTTTGTCAATCACACGCCGTAAAAAATGCTTTCCTGGTATATACTTATTATATTATTATACCCGTAATTATAATGTATTTTGCTACCGCGCGTATCGAGAGCATGCGCGTCTGTATTTGTTATTTTCGTTCCACTCGTTGGCCCAAATTCGATATATGAAATTCGAAAAAAAAAACTTTCGAGCGATCGCATATCAGTGCGGGCAGCTGAGAAAGATAGGGGTAGATCGAACGCACTGCTTGAGCTTTCATCGAGGCTGCTGCGCGCGCGCCTTTTTCTCAGAGTATCGCTTACTCGTAATGGAATGCGCTTCCTGTTGAAAGTAATACTCCGCAAGGCGATGTCATCGCGCGTCGATGAACGTGCAGAGACGCGTGTAAAGGCGACGTGCAATGCGTTTCCTGACTCGACTTTGTCTTCTTTAGCCGTGAGAGCGTACGACGACGACCGGTACGAGAGATCCAGATGCAAATTGCATTTTAAGCATTTTATTTTCCGCTTCGGGGGAATCCGACCAAGAGAGGGAACGGACGAAGATGCTGAAAGTGAGGCGAGCGAACAGGTGCCAAGTGATGGCACTGTCCTTGATTGCAAGCCTCGTTTCCGGTCAATTACCACGGGGTAAGACACTCCGTGAGAGAAATACGGAGCCGACTTCCCCCTTTCGGACACATGTATATTTATATGCCCATGATCTGGAACGTGTAAGATTCGTTATTTTTACCGGTAGGCCGTTTGTACTTCTGGTTATGTATATAAGCTTAACGTCTGTTTTCATCATTAATTGGAATAGATTTTATTGGTTACATGTGCTTGTCGGTGACTTGCTTAAAAACTTTAATGTACAACTCTATTCCTGATCACGTACGTGTTTCAATCTTTTCTTCGACATGATTGCGATAAAATCCTTCACATTGTATGGATTTGTAGCGTACGGGTGCATCCGAAACTGCAGTCAGATCGAAGAGATCTACGTTACCGACGCAAGGGCTCTAACGGTAGTTTCCTGCAATGCAACTACGGGTAAGGAATTTCTACAAGTTTCCGCTTTTGACCACCAGAGGCAGCCGCGACAGGAAGCAGTTTTAACCCTCCACGAGTGCGATTGGAATCTACCCTATCCTCGTAAGCAAACGCGAAAACGACGTTTTTAATCGCAGATGGATAAGCAAGTTGTCTTCAGATTTTTTGAACTTTCTAAACAATCACTAATCCTCTGCATACGGCGATCGAACAATGCTTCTTACCCCCGTCATTATTCAGAATGACTACACTGTGGTTTTTTTCTTTTAAAAAATACATGTTATTACAAGCGCTGACCTCTCGGCTCAATCAATACAACCCGAAAGAAAAGGAAATGAACCTCCCTCAAAAGCGAAAGTCCAGTGGCTATACAAAGAGAATAAACGTAAATACCGCAATTTGTCGAATCACCGAGGCTTCCAGCCTCGAATCCAACAAAGCTCTCGGTCGTCCTTCGTCTTTTCAATTAAACCAAGGCACCGCACTAACTGCCGCAAACCTTGAAATTATTCTTTGATTTTTCTGAAAAGCAAAAACTGGACAGACGGCGATCTTCTGACCTAGATTTCATCTCCTCCCATGCTGCTTTCACACACAGGATGACAAGAAAACATTAATGCCGTATAGACAAGGGCACTTTCATATTTCGTCGGTTTGAAAGAGAAAAAAAATGCACTCTCGCCATATGGCGAAACTTCAATTTCCTCCCACGATTGCAGGGTTTGAATATATCGCACACAATCAAGAAATGTGCATCCTCAGAGCTGCCGCATGTGATTCACTCTCTCCTTACACCCACGCAAACCTTTCACGTGCGGTGTTATGATTTCCAAGGGTCCTCTCCTACAGGTGCAGCCGAGATCGTGGGACTACTGCTCCACACGCTTTCGTCCCCCTGCGCGATTGAAAAAGAAATTTTTTTTTGCTTCCTCTCTGTCACGGGATCTTTTTCACCTTTCACTGCATACTCACACGGTACAATGCACTGCACGTGCGGGGTGTTTTTGGTACAATAGGGAGTTGTTGCGTTATGCAATGTGCCGTTACGCGCGGGCTAGAGACTAGAAATTGAAGCATCTAAGCGCACCTGTCGCCAATTTCATTCGGCGTCTCCTTACGAAGACATAACGATTTTATAACTGTTACGATGTGTACGTGTAACGGTGCAGCGGTATTTTATTATACTCAAGGAGGAGGAAAAAACTTTCTCGATCCGCGCGGTAGCGTGGGAAATGAGATTTTTATTTTAGTGGAGTATAAGAGTGCGTGTGTTTCCTATCCCCAGCACATATGCGAGCGGCTCCGGCTGTTTTGATCCTGGTGTGTGGTCCGAAATTGAAATTAAGCGACTAATCATAGGCATCATTTCAGAGAGGAGGACCGAGTGGTAATTCCAAGGTAGCGAAAACGCGGAGAACTGCGCGGCTGTGTCGTCCCTCGTTAGCCTAATTTTACGATCTTACAGTCTGCAGCTTGAGGGTTATTTTTCATAATTTTTGAGCAATTAAGGGCGGTTTCCAAGTTGTGTGTGCATCAGCAGCAGTACGATTCCGAGGACAAGATGCACTCTGGCTTGTTAGGCTGATCCTGTAATCGAGACCCCAAATCGCCCTAGAAATTTTTTTGTCGTCGCTCTTCGTCGCGCAAAAAAAACGGGCTCAAGAAGAAGGAAGGGAAAGAGCGTTTTGATACGGAACTCCCGCCAAATGTGCAAAACTGCGTCGGCTCGTCGTCGGCGAATGATTTTTTTGCTCTCGTTTCCGCGAAAGCCCGGCATTATAAGAAGATTCCTTTTACGCTGCTCAATTTAAAGAGTGCCACTCGGCGCCGTTAAATTGCCGGATACTGAATTACTTTCGTAGACTTTCCGAGGAATTCGCCCTTAATGACTGTTCTCATAGCTTTTTTGGCGTTCGTTATTAAAGACAGAAAGAAGCTTTATTGAAACCGAAACGAGTTCGCTTAATTTTACTCGGAACAGTCTCTGATTCTAAAATCGCACGGATTCATTCAAACCTGCATAACCGCAGCATTAGGAGTGCCCACAAACCATTAGTCTATCCTGATCAAAATCAATCTCGCTGAAGTTAGACTACTCCAAAATATCAAAAAGATCGTTAAATGACTTTAACGGAAAAACATCGGAAAACTGATAATCATAAAAGCGTTGGACACGCCGATGGCTATCAGTTTGCGCGGCACACGAGGCATCAGCGGTATAACAACCGCGCGCCGCGGCAGCGTCAGAAAGAGGTAGGCAGAGGCCGCGAGGAGAAGGAAGAAAAAGGCGTGCATAGCTTTATAGCCGAGGCGCGCGCGAGCGAACCGCGGCGGGAGACACGCGACGCGCATGCGCGAGTCGTTCGCCGCGCGCGCGAGCGTCGCGTGGGAGGAAGCGGCAGCTCGCCGCGTACGCGCGCTTCACGTGTGGTGAGAGC
Organism: Cecidostiba fungosa; assembly: GCA_900474305.1. NCBI lineage: Eukaryota > Metazoa > Arthropoda > Insecta > Hymenoptera > Pteromalidae > Cecidostiba > Cecidostiba fungosa. The sequence goes on along the minus strand of UCOJ01000280.1, from coordinate 21,395 downwards.
GTGCCGCGCGTGACTCGTTGCCGACCGGGGTGGGGGCTACAGCGAGCGCAGCAAGCTCTACGGTGAGCTGCTGCCCCCTGGTGGCGAGACGCTCAAGTTTCTCGCAACTGATTCTGACTTTGCCTTATTTGCGCTCATACATTTATTGATGCGTACAATTTTTATTAAACAATCCCGTTTCGCGTTTGTTGCAGATAGAGTTTTAAAAAACAAGAAACATTTGAAAAAACGAAGCAGCGAGCGCGCTTTTATCAACACTGATGTGTGTGTGTGCGCGCAACTCGGAGTAAAAACTAGAGTCGTTTAGCCAAACTCGTTACTTTTTATTAGGGTAGAGAGTCAGTGGAGAAACAGTTGCAGGGCGAAACTTTTCTTGCGCGCGCGGGAAAGATTTTCAATTTGATTCTTGTCGCTGTCACAGGCTGCAGAAGAGAGCGGGAAAAAGCCGCAGCGCAATAATTAAAGCGTTAAACGCTCGAGTTTCCCGTGGAAAGGCGTATTACCGGCGAAGGCGTTCGCACGACCAGTGCAGCGCAAGACAAGTCTGCATCTCGCCGCTGCTGCTGTTCTTGCAGTGTCCCGGAGCAGCGTTGTAAAAGTTAATTCGAGGCTTTTTGCCAGAGCACGGAATTCGCGCATCCGACGGTATTTTGATGAGGAGCCGACCCGAGACGATAGCAGTATACGACGGAATTGCAATTTGAATTAGTCGCGAAAGCCGAGAGAGCGCGGCTAATGATTTGAGAGGAGAGAGAGAAGCTGTGTTGCACAGCTGCAAGGGAGAGAGAGAGAACCTATAAGTAGATGATATTCGCGAGCGCGCAAGAAACGATGGCCTCTTCTTGCTCGCGCCCGCGAGTCTCGGCGCATTTTTTCCGCACAAAATCCAGTCAGTCGTGCAAAGAGAGACGAACGTCAGTTTCGTCGAAATGCACTCGATTCGAGCGTAATGATTGTCCTCGTTATCGAGTTGACGAGTAGTGGCGGCTCTGCAGCGCAGCCGTCCAAGTACCAAATTTCACACGAGAGAGAGAGAGAGAGAGAGAGCAGGAGAAATTAATTTTTCGACTCTTAGCTATTAGCGTTTTTCGATAATTGCCAATTAGCGCGATCGTTCTTTCGGCCGATTTTTCCTAAAGGAGTTTAATTTTCCCTCGGAAATCAAATGAGGGAGTATGGCATTATTACAAACATTTTTTGTGCGAACGTTAAACGCGAATTATCGTACAAATTATATAATGATTATTTTATTGACTTATAAATCGACAGTTCCCACACCCGCACTTCCTCTCGGTTCAAGAAACAATAGTTTCCACCCATGTGTGTACGCGTGAGGGAATGTCACACGTAGCCACGCACAAAGACTCGAGAGTTCTAATGAAATTCTTCCGGCGCCTCGAATCCGCTTAGGTATTTGTGAATCCCCGCGGACGGGAATAGCCGGGACGATCGTCGAATACGTAATATGAAATACGACTTTTGTATATATACGGGCGAAACGAGAAGTCCGTGAGAACCGCAGTCGAGGAACATACAATTTGACGGAATTATTCAGAAACACGTGTTACAAGTTTTTATTTTTACTTCTTACACGTTTTTTCGTTATTTTCCATTGTCATTCTAATGCCTCGAGATTTATTTCTCCATTATAAGAGATTCACGCGTTTTCTGTACAAAAGTCTTGGTGATTGAAAGGGATTTGAAAAGCTGGCCGAAAAAAACGACTTGTCTCGCTCGACGTATACATTGTCTCCCGTGAATAGACGAACAAAGGCAAAAGTTAATAACGATAATTTCGCGGCCAAAACGTCGGCGATGATTTAGCGCCGCCGCGTCTCATTAACGGCTCGCCGGTCGTTGCACACAGTAGCTATAAGTCAAAAGCTCACAAAAGCATGACTAATGAGGGTAAAAAGTCTGAGGGCCAAGGAAAAAAGCAGAGACTCCGAGAAGAAAGCTCGGCGTCGCAGGTACAAAGCGCGCGCGTATATAAAAGTGCAAGGCCAGCTACTCGCAGTACGGAGGAAAAGTGAAAGAACGCCGGGAAGATCTAATCGCGCCGGAGTCCGGCGGTGACGTGAGTTACGCGCACCGGCGGAGGCCGACGCGTGCGCGCGCTCGCTAACCCCCATATCGCACGGCCTCATCATATTTATATACCTTGCACCTCGCCGCGGTGCGTTTCTTTGATCTTCCGTGATGTGCCGCCGCCGCTTCGTGATATCGAGACAGCGACTCTGTCGCGAGTTTATATAGATATAAGTATATACGCGCCCCTTTTTACCCGGAACCGGTTAAAGTTTATAATATCTAGAAGCTTTTTGACTATACGTTTTTCTAACAATGAAGCTGCAGCAGTGGCAGCAAAAATCGAGGTGTGCAGAATCCGAAAGTGCCATCGGGAGAAGATGCACGGCGTGCCGCGGAAGAGAGAGTGAGAGGGAGAGATGCGAATATAGAGGGGGTATATGCAGCGGCGCGTACGTTTATTATGCACTCGCCGAGTCATGAATCATCGGCGGCGGCGTTCTCCTCGTGGCGGCAGGTGCCGCGGAATTTTCATTCTTTGCCCCGTTCGTACGTCGCGTCGCGGAAGATGAATGGGCCACTGTTTTCGTATTGGGAGTAGTATCGGCAGCTTATATAACCACTCTCTCGCTCTATACCTCTCTTTGCCGTCGCGAATTATTGATATGAATTTTATTATTGTTTGTTTGTTTAGTCAGCGGCGATCGCCTATACTTTGTATTATGAAGCGCGATCGCTAGATTATATATTACATCCTCTAAGATGTATGTGCCGCGGTCTCCGTAATTGGTCTTGCGATTGTCTGCAGAGTATATTATATTCCACGGGTTTTTTTTCTCTCCCGAAAGGAGCGCGCGCGTCTCTAATAAATCATACCTCTGCGAATGCTTGAATTCGAACGAAGATTATATACGACTCCGCGCGTTTTACTGCCTATAAATATAATACGTAATTTCCAAATCTCCCAACGATTCTTTTCAATGCCGCGCGTGCCATTAAGAGCGTTAACGACTGCGCAATCAAAATTAGTCAAAACAGAATTTTGATTTTGACAAACGCCTCGGGAATCTCCATCGGATCTCTAGGCCTAGCGAAACGTCTCCCCTCGAAAAGGAATGCAAGATCCGGCGAGATGTCTGCGCGAGTCCGGCGCGTCCCTAATGAACTGGCCAATTACGAAATCGCCGAAATTTCACGCTGCGCACCGAGATGGTCTGAAACGGGCATACATCAAGCAACCCCCGTCTCGTATAACTGTCACGACGCCTCGACGCCTCTCGCATAGGTATATATAATAAACAAGGGCAGGTGCGCGTGTCCTCACACGCTCCTGTACTAGCCTGATGCACTTTTGACCGTAAACGGGTCCCCTCGAAGGTACTTGTTCCTCTTCCTCGCTCGATCCGTTCCCATAGGCAGACTATACACACGCTTATAGTTAGAGATCTCTCGGCAAAGTGTCGCGTCTGTAAGGAATGTCCTTTTCCTGTCCAGCTACCACACAGCAGGGACGATCAGACAAACGAATAGGGGAAAAAAAACTACTCGTAAGCTGATAAATGAAAAGATGTCGAGCTGGCTAGAGACGCTTGTCGTACATCCCGGCTCCGACGATAAGCTTTCTCAGGATTTTCGAGACAGTTTTGCTTCCTAACCGTCGGCGACAGATTTTTTCCCTACGTGCAGACGTCGGTTATATGTTTCCCGATTGTTCCGGTGAGTTTCGGGGGCCGAACGCGGTGAAGAAGTCAGGGATCTTAACAAACTTGGGTCTCACGGGTACGCGTTGGGAAAAGTTCCTTTCCCGGTAATAAAAACGAACGAGACACGGTAGATCGTCGAGAGATAAGAGTTCGACTATCGTGTATTTACTTTATATTTATCTGTCCAAGTTGGCTTGTTTAATTTTTTTCCTTCCACGTATAGTATACAGATGATCAGCATCAGGAACAGGTGAGCGAGAGTAGACGCGCGAGATCTATTTCTGTCATTCAGCAGAGTCAGAAATTCGCATTGTCCCGTCAGGCCAAAGATCCATTTTTTCCGGCCACATCATCGTCCCTCACTGTCAAGACCAAAAAATTTCAAGGTTTTAGCATAAAATGCCGGTATACAGCAGCAGCAGCACGCCTTGGCATATTTCGAGCGTATAGTCTCGTGACGTCCACAAATTGACTGTAGGAGAGAAGAAGCTAGGCGCGCGCGTATATAAACGCCTGCGCCATCAGCAGCAGCGGCAGCAGCGGCAAGGCTTTTTACTCAGCTCTCTTTCTTCTCGCGGCGTCCTTCGCGTTCGCACGCGCGCCGTAAATTCATCGAGCCATCGTCGTCGCAAACTTGACCGTCGTCGTCGTCGTCGTCGTCGGCAGCGGAGACTTCTTAGAGGCCGTCGGGACTCATTTATTATTCAGATTTATAGCCGGACTCGAGCTGACTCCCACAGATCGCCGCCGAACGCGAGCGTTTCGCGAGCGAGTGGACCGGGAAGGGCGGCTTCGGAAATTCGACGTTTTGCATACGACACGATCTCCGGGGCGATTTGAATGAGGGCCCGCCGCGGCATAACAAGCCGCCGGCAGCGGCTCACTCCTTTATATAGGCATGTGATTCCTGGCCCTTTTTTCGCTTCGTTTGTGCAGTGTAGCGCGCCTATACTCGCAAATGCGGAGCCCGGAGAAATGAAATTCAGATCACGGACGCCGGCTACTCTACCGTCGTACAATAGACCTGATCTGCTAGAGACTCGTAAAGCAGACGGACTTGTGAGATACAGTCCCTTTTTCTAGACGCGACTAGCGAGAGGGTTTTTTCCATATTGGCAAACATTTTCGCTCGAGCGAAACTCTTATTTTCGCCTGCGTCGCTTACGTGCGTGCGCGCGAGAAGACGAGAGAGTGAAGGCAGGAAGGAAGGAGGGACGACACGCGGCGGCGGCGACGACGACGGCAGACAGTATCGGATTGATCTGGCGAGCGAGTGAACCCAATTACCCGCTCGGAAGAGAGGCCAGATTTATTGTCGCGTCGGCCCTCGTCACCGACGTTGCGTAGTGGCGGCGGCAGTCACTCCGTCTTTCTTCCTCGCTCTATACACACACACACACATACGCGTGCATAGCAGTCCTTTGCGAAGCCGCTGCGAAACGCAAAGTAAGCGACGCCGTGTGGGCTCCCTGTGCGACGATCGGCAGCTCACCCAATTATCAGTAGCGGCAAAGGCCTTTTGTATACGCGCGCGCGAGACGCCTGGATTCTCTTTTCACTCAGGCTCTCTTTATAGGATGGACAACGAGGGAGAAAAATGGAGCCTTTGTCACCCTGCTGACGCCTTTTTCTCTTTTTCTCGCGTCAATTGCCGGTATAGCGTCAAGGCGGTGTGCGTCATTAGCTGCTTTAGAAAATCATATACCCTTCGAATAGAAGTAGGCATATAAATAACGAATCTTTGATGTATCCCTTTGAATATCTGGCAAAGTGAAAGCTGGAAGTAGTTTTCATTCGGTAATTTATAACGATTGTTAGGGAGCGACGCGCGATCAAACGGAAGAACTGCTCTGCTGTAGCCGAGCGATTACGAGCTTGGAAAGTGGTCAAAATATTTTTATATACGAAGAACCGATAATCCGAAGCCGATCTGAAAATCTCTTTCGGTATCATAAACAATCCATAATTGACATGATTTAGTGCGGCGCGAGAGCCTCTCGAGACTGTACTACTCCTCGCTCTGCTGCTGCATCACGCGAGTTCGATTCTCTTTCGATATCGATTTCTGTATCTCGCAATAAATAAATCAAGCGAGAAAATTCTTTGGCAAATTTGACGTTAGCGAATATTATACCTATATACACATATGAGAAGTAGCTACTCTCCTCGAATTCAATAGCTCATTGAAATGGAATAAATAAAACTTGCATAAACTGCAGCGAGATTCAAATCTGTTGGAAAAAAGTGAACATCAGAGAAGAAAAAGTCGGTAATCGATCGAAGGGTAATTCGGAGTCTCGGCCAATTAACATTTTCAGTGAAAGCATGCACCTCTCTCTCTCGCTCTTATTCAGCGGATCCAATCGGACAAACTCCCTCCGCGAGGGCGCCCCAAAGCGTATACAGGGCGCATTCCGGGATTAATTGCTATCGGGCCGAGTCGATCAGAGCAGCAGCAGTGCGCGCGCGGGGAAGAGAGAAGAGATTTCCGGCTACCGTGCGCGCGCTTCTCGAAATCGATTTCGGGCTTAAGCGCCACTGCTCGCGCGAGACCATAAAAGCGGTCCCTTCGGGCTCTCGCTCAAATTCTCTTCTCCGTTCCTCTCTTGCGTGTTTCTTTCTCTCTCGAAGCGATATGCAGATATCGGCGTGCGAGAGAGAGAGAGAGAGAGAGAGATGCACTCGAAGAGAGACCGAGCGCAGGTGGCTGTCAGCGAGGAAAAACATACTTTAAGTCCGCGGACGTGCGGGCGCGCGCTCGTTCGCTTTGGGATTTGCCGCCGATGCTGCTTCTGTTTCTCTCTCTCTCTCTCTCTTTCACTTTTGCGCGTTCTTTTTGCCGGCGAGTGTAATATGTTTTCCCCCTCGGCGCACTGCACCGAATTCTCTTCCTGTATTCGCTATCATTTTCTGTCTTCTCTCTGCTGGAAAATGGAAACGCTTCGCTCGCGTCGATCTCTCGTTTTTCTCTTCCCCTCGAAATAGCGCTGCAGTAGGTGATGTGTGTCTGTACACAATTTGAACACGGAGATTTGTGCAGCGAAATATGGAGCTTGATAAACTTCGATATTCTATTACGCGGTACAGCGGTTGCGCGGAAGCGATATTTAACGCTCGAGCTCGTATAAATAACGGCGAAACCCCAACGCGTTTTGACGACGGTGAAAATATTCGAGTATGATGATCCGTGATTAACTTTTATGCGCCCGCTAATAAATTTCAAGTGAACCTGCCCTGCACGGAATCTGTATTTGATGCTCCATATCTCTCCTGAATTTCGGGAGAAACAAACGAGCTTTGACTCGAACTCGACGATAAAATCGAAAACGATCTACACACACGTATATCCATCGGGCTAAAAGCCAGCGAGCAAGAAATCAGCAGACGAGCGCAGCAAGCTCAAGTGGGATCTAAAATTATGAAGTTTTTTCGTTATCGCACACGTAGAGAGCGGACACATTCGGCGAGATGAAGGAGGTCTCGCCATCAGTATATCTCGCGCTGATATTGAAATCCACTTGGGAGAGAGAGAGCTCGGGGAACCCGCGGAGAAGAGGAGGTGCTCGCGCATAACGAGGAGCGCGCGCGCGCGAGCGGCGCGTAAAAAGTGTCGGCTGTAAATCAAACGAGAGGCTGCATGCGTATACACACACGTAAGAGATGCGCGCTCTCTCTCCCGCAAGAAGCCTGAAACTGAAACGTCGCAGCAAGAAGCGCTGGCAGTCCTATAATTATATTATTACCCGCTGCGTAGCTCATGACTCCGCGCGAGAGCTCCAATTTGTCTTGGGCCGCAACGAGTTCGTGTAATTTGTGATTTATCACTGTCCCTGGCTTCGTCTCTCCTTTTTCTCGCGTAGCGACGACGATCCTGAACACACGTGAGAGACTACCGCACGTGTAATTTCGGACGTCACAGAGAGAACGCGCGTTCTCTCTTATATAGAGTGAGAAACCGAGGTGTCTCTCCGCGCGCGCGCTCGCGCAGATTCTCGCGCGTATTTGCTTTTTGCCAAAGTGCGACGATTCTCTCGCTTTCTTTGTCGACGAGCGTTATAACTCGTGTATATTATATGATGGAGAAACTGCCGCCGCTGCGCGCTCGCACTTATATAAGAATCTTTTATACTTTGAGTTGTTAAAATTGCTCCGAAGGAGGTCGTATTAAGAGTCGCCGATGCGCGCGAGCACTTAGCTTTTTTCGCCTTTTGCTTTATTACCCCGTATTTTCTCTTCTTCTTTCGTCGCGCTTATATCTCCCGGCGATATAAATCCTGCGCTTCATATTTTTCATGGATATGCTGAGACGAACCGCCGAGAATATTCGCGATTTATATTTATGCTCGCGCTCGCCGAGCGCTTTTCACTCGCAGCGCGATTAACAATTACTTTGGATGTTTGTTTGACTATATATTTCAGTCTTTATTAATTGCAAACGCGCTTTTAATAAGCAGGTCCGACGAGAGGGACAGCGTCAGACTATATCAATTGTACGATATAATAACAGATCGAACGAAAATCGCACGGAAGCTGCGACCGCGCGTGCGTCCCGTCTCTCGTGTATATAATATCGAACGTTTGAAAAATGCCCTCGCACATATTATCCGTCGCGCTCGTAAAATTACAGCACGAGACTCGCTCTTTTCGACGATCGATGGTCGAGTCCGGAGAGTTCTTAGGATGACGATTAAAATCCAACAATTATAAGCGCATTATACGGACCGGCGCGAGCGTATACAAATAATTACGGGTTGTCCCAGGCCCGCTCTACAAATAGACACATCTCAATTAAATCCCCGCATTTAATTGACGCGCCGGCAGCAACGTGTTGACCCGCCTCGGAGTCGATCATCCCGAATTTTCTCGCTTTTTATTTGCACCGACACACTCCAGCATTGCAAATATGCTCTACCCGCGCAAACTCGTCTCTCTGTTATTTGTTGATTGACTGATTATCTAACGCGAGAGTGATTTTCTTCTTCGAGCAATTTCTCCCGCGGGCACGTTTCGAAAAGAGAGAGAGTAATTACGCCGGGGCTGCGAAATTGGCCTACTGCGTAATTCGCGCTGCAGAAGCTCGAAGGAAAGAATGTAAAGTGCGACGCGACGAAGACGGACAAGCGTCGGCAACGACGATCGCGTTTAATCGTTTCACAAATCAAACTCATTCCTGCGCTGCTGCGGACGAGCGTAAAAAGTCGTTTCTCTTGTTAGCGGGACGAGAGGAAACTTTGTGCGCTTGCGTGTCAACGTCGGCATCGCAGAGTGAGCGAAACGAGCCGAAAAACGTGCCGGTTTGAAGAACACAGATCGCAGCCACTGGAATGCGCCCTTGTACAGAGCCGCAAAACTCGTGCTAAGGACAACGATTGTCGGCGAATTTTCGTCGAAAAAAAGTTATTTCGTATATTATCTTGTCTCGTCTCCGAAGATCGATGCGAGCGAGTGATCCGCGATCGGTTAAGTGCTGGAATATATATATATTTAAATTACTATTGTACGCTCTTTTTTGCCGACATAATTCACCCGCTGCCGCGTAATACAATATAATAAGTATACAGAAAGATAATAAAAGTACACGCGCGTGTGTAGAGCCAAGCGAGTAAATTCAATATACACCGCACAACCTCCTGCGTTCAATTAATTTTTCAACTACCCCTTGATTTACGACTAGGGCGTAATTTTTAATCTCCTCGGATTTTAATTTTCCCGCAGTCAAAGGCTTGCGTTATGTGCGTGCAGTGTCGGCCGGCTTGCAAGAGAATGAGAGTTGTTAAACAATTAAGCGCTTTCGATAATGGATACCGGTGCAGGCGCTTCGTATATGTACCGGAGCGACGAAGAAAGCGATCTTAGGAGGAGAAGAAAAAGGGCGGCCTGCAAGCGGCGGGGTTCATTATCGTGTCGGCGTTCGAACGAAGGGGCGCCGGGCTTGTGCTTATCAATTACGCCGATTTATTCGCGAAAGCTATACCAGACAGGCCAGGTGTATCTATCTATACATAGAAAACCTCCCGTTCTCGTCTGTAGTCCCGAGCGGGAGGCGAGTTAAATTAATTATACAGGGCTCGTTGAAGATACCGCGAAAAATTAAGCGGTTTATCAGATACGTGTGAACGAATCAATGAAGATAATTTTTGCAAAAGAAAAAAACAAACTAGTCCATCGAGGAAACAAGATTTTTAGCTTGCAGGTGGTAAAAAAAGCACGGCGCACTAATCAACGAGCCGCAACCAGGGCGTGAGCCCCAAACGGGTGATTAACAGTCATAATTCTTTCCGAGCCTCTCTGAGCCTCATCTACGCGGAGAGTAGCTCTAGCGTAGGGTAAAAAAGGGGGAATCCAAAGCCACGGCGCTAGAGGACGGACTTTTAATGGTTCTACGAATGGGCCGCTTCTCACCGCTGCGCGTCTCGGCTTCTTTCTTCGGGAGCACATAAATTCGTAAGTGTCGGGGGCTCGCGCGCGCGCTCGTTGTACCTGCTGCTGCATCCACTCCTTTTGGATTCCCCGCGTTGTATATAAGCGTAGACAGAACCTCAAGGAAATTTATATCGGGAGAACCTGTTTAATGAACAAAGTCTAGTCAGTGTGTGTAATTACCAGTTTCGGTGGATCGGTGGCACGGTCAGGCCCTATAATTCGATCCTCTTTGTGGGCCGATGGTGCCGATGCCGGTTTGTACCTTTTAGGAAAAATTTCAAGTATTTTTCGATGCTGCACGCGTGACTTTTTTTAAATTGATCATAGCTTCCGTACATTGGAAATAAGTTAGAATGTAACATTTCGGAGCTTTACAAAATTAATAATAAAACAAATTTTGAGAACATTTTTATGAAAAACTGTTGTGAGTCTAACCTAAACTTAATTTAGATTTGCTTGTATTGGTCATAAATAAATTAAATCATATCTAAAGAACAACAAATTCGTGGATTAAAGTTTAATTTCAATTATTTGTAAATTAAGAGCATTCTATAAGCGCATAACCTCTGAAATTCGTGACACTCTTAAGGACAACAGGTGACTTTTCAAGCGAGCAGGGTATTCCATGATCTTGTAAAATCAAATTAAACAACAATTTAATAAGAGACCTATTTACTTCATGAATGTCTGAGCTCAATTATTAAATTTGAGTAATTATTAATTTTATCGCATAATTATTAATTCTATGCCACAGTTCTGATAAGCAACTCAGCTAGTCGTTACAAACTAAATAAAAATTAAAAGAGTAAATTAAATAGCTATCTGTTGAATTTGAGCCTGATGCAGTAATCCTTGCAGCTCGTGTAATTAATTATCCAAAGAATCGAGAAGTTTGGTAAGACAGGTAACGCGAATATAATGCGCCATCTCGGGCGCAATTAAGTCGGCGCTATTTTGCGGAAAAAGGCGAATCCCTTAACGAGTAAACTGTTGCAGCCGTTCGATACAAATCTCCGAGAACAGTGATATATAAATCGAACTCGGCATAATCGGCCAGCGTTAATTTTTTCGCTCCGACTCTTACCGCATATATACACGCGAGAGGCAGAAAAAAAAATTGATAAAAGAGCGCTAAACGACTATCCGAGATTGCAAAAAAGATGAACGGCATCCGCGTAAAATGTGAAATATATATAATGGCGAAGAAGGTAGCGATACCGGCGTAATGGAAAAAAGTGTGGAAGACATGAAAGAAGATGAGGCCGCGCGCGAGGGGCATTATAAGTATAAGGAGGAAGAAACCGCCACCGCCGCCGCAGTTGTCGAATGTTATTGCGGCCCGGCTCGATTCTGGGAGAGATTAAATTAACTCCGAATCGCTACCGGAGCTCCGCGCGTGGACAAGGCGAATGTATTATAAGCGGAGGCTGGGAGAGAAGATGGGAAACGAGAAGGAGAAGAGGAGAAAATACGAGCGGGAGATATCCTCGAGTGCGTGAAGATAGCAGGAGATAGCTTCGCATCTGCCGTGTACGATTGCGATAATTGGCCGATATCTAAAGAGATCGGCAGCGCGAGCCTGATTGATTGAAAAGTTCATTGTATTGCAACAGACTTCCTTTTCTTTTTTGATGAAATTTTAGAAGAAAAAACATTGTAACAAGACCTCTGCAATGCTAATGTTACTTTGATTTCAAAATAACCAGAACACGCGATTCAGGAAAGTGTAGTATATATAATGACGGAAATATTTGACGCATTTACAGTGACCACGTTTTTTTTCTGCACGTGCAAACCTCCGCAGGTTTCCGAAATCGTTAAAGCGAATCAACGTTCCTTAAAGCGTGCGCGCAAATATTCGAATTCTCGCGCAGCCGCAACGAGGGTTGCAGCCGCCGCGCGTATACGTCATTAAAAAGCGATTTGCCGAAGAGCGATTCGTCAGCGCAAAGGGCGAGCCGCCGTTGCCCGAAAAATCTTCCTGTATACCTGTACGTGCAAAAACGAAACGTGCAGCGCGCATTAAATAAGCATTTGCATTTTTATACCGCGAAAAAGTGCGCGTGCGCGCCCGCGAGGTGCCGGCCGTTATCACGCCGTATATAAGCGCGAGGTTAATAAAAAAAAATGGCAGGTATAACAGCGCTCGTTCTAAATTCATTAGGCGTTGCCGAAAAATGCCTCTGCTTTATACAACTTTCGTCACACGCGGGCACGAGAAGGAGGAATTCTTCGTGACAAAAACTCGTTCTCTCTGCGTCGCGTCTCGCTGCTGCGGTGTGGCGACGAAAGTGAAAATTTAACACTTGAAAAAAACGGATAATGAATTTTTAAGGGATAAATAGGCTCCTCGTTAGCGGTCGAGGTTGCTTCCTCGCACACGTGTCTTTTGCGATCGTCCTGCAGACTTGCTTTTTCTTCTCTCGCGCCTTCCCAGAAACGAGCTGTTATTACACATCGGAGCGCGGACTTTTAATTAAACGCGCGAAAGCTGCTGGAGGAGAGAAAATTTATTTTCAACCTTTTCTCATAATTAGAAAAGGGCCATTGGATCGTATCATTATTTAAATCGCCGGTACATAAAGGAGAAGGTCTTTCAAAGAAAGTGAGAGAGAAAACTTTCATTCCGCCATAAAGCAGCCATTTTCTCGAATCCGATTATGACTTGGAAGCGCGCGCGCGTCTCAAGTTTCCGACGGGAGACGTCGAGAGTCAGCGTCGTTATAAGAGCTTGCTTTGGCGTTAAAAAAATGAAAGAGATGCGCACTGCTTTATGGCTGGTCTATTGCGCACTCCGTACTGTTCCTTCAGCGCGTGTAATTATGCAGTTTAATTAATTTTCGAAAGGTAAATTTTAATTTACGCGATGTCTTCTAATTGTGTCTAATCCTAATGAAATCTCAGTTTCATTATTAAAGATCCTTTTGGTATATAACAGACTAATTACGACTCGGAAAGCTATCTGCTTCTTAATTTCCACGGTATTATCTGCGCGTTATATTTACTCGGCAATGTTCGTTTTGCAAAAAGTAAGAAAATTGCGAAAGAGAAAAATTCTCACAGCGATTTCGAACTTCAGACGCAGGCAGAAAGTATATAATACGGTCATATCTATTTATCTTTTGACAGATCATTGTTCCAACAGAATTTATGTATATGATTAACCCATTATCGCGGTTATACGATTATCTTATGTGCGCTCTGCTGGCCATTATCGTTTAGAAGATTACGATCTTGGCGGCTTTTATAATTAAATTTTAAGGATCGTGTAGCACTGGCTGCAAGCGCGATCAGCGGCAATCTTCAAAGGTTTTAATGAGTCCGATGTAGCTTGAAAGCTGTGTACGTACTTTTCGCTGCATGATCATACATGTAAATGATTGCTATACAAGCTATAGTCTCAATATAAATTAATATTTATATTCTCTACAAATTTACGACACTTTTGCGAATATTGAAATGAAAACTTTTAATTGAAGACATTCCATCGCATCGCATGAATCAGACGCGGCCCCGTGATTAATTTCTCAACTCAAAACAACAAATTAAAAGCTCACGATATTTTGTTTGCGTGTATACAAATGTTTACATAAATTTCGATCTGCGCGTGCGTATATAATTGAAATATCAGAGAAAACATTCTTTTTTTTTTTTTTAATTTATTTACGGGGCAGTCCGTCTCTCGGTCAGCATCGTTTCCAATAAAAGCAAGAAAGCGGAATTTATATGCGGGATCGCGTTTAATGAAAGTCAAGGTAATAATTCATTTTAGGTCAGGAGATCGAAATCAATCGAGCTGTAATCATCGAGCCTTTCAAAAAGGGAGAGAAACAGAGAGCTGAGATCCCATCGCGCCGTTTCTCGCCCTCGAGCCTATCAACTTTATTAAGTTGCGAACGATCGAGGGCCCCGAAAAATTATCGATTTCGTGCAGTACCGGCACATACACACACATATATAATATCCAGGGCCAAGAGCGCGATCTTTATCGAAGATATCAAGGCCGCAACATCGGCCCCCCAACTCGATAGGACGACTCAGCTGCTCTCACGAGCGCAATTACGTTATGTGCACAGCATCACCAATCCGTGCAAAATTGAACAAAAATCAAGTCTATAGAAAATCTTTAATTATCGTGTATTATATAGAACGAATTTATCGCTGATATCCAGTTTCCTTTGGCAAAAGTGCTGCACGTTGACGTCGAAGCTCTGCGTTGTTTGACACATGCACAGCGAAATAAGCATATGTCATAAAATTCGATGTTTTTAAATTGGCACGAACAGAGTAATAGGCTGCATCTTTGATTAACGGTTATGGAAGTGAAAACGAGCGAGTCCATAGGTGTTAAGTGTTCTCTCGGTAGTTTGCGCGCATCGATACCACTCTCTCGTCGGCTTTGCTGTAATTGCTCGTCATTGAATCGAGCCTTCATTATAATCCAACTGTTAACTTAAATTACCCTCCTAATCGTGCGCATCGGAATTACGTACAGTTCATCGCCTCACCAAATAACCGGTAATTTGTATAACGCATTGGATATTGATGATAACATTTTGGTATCCTAAGTGATACCAAGCCGATCGAGTAACTCGCGAGTTATACTAATACAAGTTGTTAAGTGTGGGTATCGGCAAATTGGCAAATCATTTGAAGATTTCTCGCGACGATACGTGCGCGCCTGTACACGGAAAAAGTAATTGGATCGAGCAATTTAGAGGCGACTTATATACGTCTAGACGAGACCCATAATTCCACAAAACCGTAGCGTTATACATATATTCAATACATGAAATTTGTACTTGTTTTTTATTTCAAACGAAAGCAAAGGGCAAACGCGAAACAAAACTCGGCAGCACAGCGCTAAACGTCGTGCACACCGTACATAGGCAGAGTGCAGACAGAGAGAGAACCGGTCGCGTCGCTCGTGTTCCCTCCCTCGAGAGCGATCCATTTTTCAAAAGCATAATTGCATTTTTTATTGTGCGCGGAGCATATCCAGTTGGGACTGCAAGGCAGCGAGTGCTCGCACGCGCCCTGCGTAACAGCATCAGCGGGTTCTTGCAAGCGCGGTATACACGCTTTCTCTCTCGCTCTGCCTGGCCAGCATCAGCATCCATATTCATGCGCGAATAAGGTGCAATTAAACTCCGCGAGGTGTCAGGCCCGCGGAGGGCATTAATCAAGCAACAAAGCCACATTGGATGCACTAACTACTGCTGCGGATACCATTACAGCCAGCCCAGTGTGCTGCGCACAATAATGCGAGCATTATGACGCGGCCTCTTGTTGCTGCAGACAGCAGTAGCGATGATGCAGCTCTTGGTGCATTGCATCGTTACACAACTCGGGAGCTACACAGACGCAGCGCAGGATCCTTATATAGGCTCATATGCGTGTATATGAATTGACTTGGTTATGCCTGCGGAATTAACCTAGCAGACGTCTCTTTTTACTCTGCTCATCCGTCGAGGACCGTGTATATTTGTATTATATATGCTCTTAAAAGGCTGGGGTGAAGCAACATTCCTCGCGACTTGTTTTTCTCTAGATTATAAAACCCCTTACAACCTGACTCTGGCCGAGAGTCTTTCGCTCATATGCAAGAAGCGAGAGCGGAGAAGCTCCTCTTAATTTACTGCTCGAATATGAACCTCGCATATAACCTACCATTTTCTAAGAGCCGATGTTCGGCTGTCGTTTTTCAAACTACAGCTTTTTTACTCTGCAATTTTATCCCCTTCAAGCAAGCTGACAAGGATCTCTCGCTCGCGCGCTGCGAAACCACAGATTCCGCGATTGATCATTAACGCTCGATTACAGCGATTTTCTTCCTCGGCAGTCACAATCAGATTTACGATTCTTCTAAAAAAGTAATCATTTATTATTCAAAAAACAATGCTCGGCTCTCTCTCTCTCTCTCGCGTACCCATATATCGAAGACGATTTTTTGCGAGCTCGTATATCAAAATCTATAAAACGCAGCTCTCCAAAGTAGCAGCAGCAGCAGCTCCAATCGAGAAGAGAAAATTACGAGAGAAAGAGCAGCAGCAGCGAAGGGGAGATAGAAGTGGCGGCGGCAGTAGCGGACTATCGGGAGCCAGACCGAGCCAAATGGACCGTACGCGAGCTAACGAATCAACGATGCCGCATCGATCCTTGATTAAAATCCACCCTCGGGCTGCCACCTCATTACGCCCGAGCCGCCATATTGAGGTACCGCTGCCGCCGCCGCAGTCCGCGGTTAATTTGACGTCGACGAAAGAGAAACGGCTGACGGTACGAGCGCGCGCGCCCTCGACCACGATTTATATACCGCGCTCAGGCGCGTTAGCCCGTTGGCTCTGCGTCGCTCGGGGAATTGATTGTTTCAGGCTTGAGCCGATAACGACCGGATTTTGAATTTTTTTTTCTTCTTTTTTTCACAACTCCTTTATTATTGCTTTCAGTTTTTCGAGGTATACAGTAGTAGTAGTGCGCGTTAATGAGCAATTTATGACAGTTTAAAATTCAATATGTATATAACGTGTTAGTGCGAAGAGTTTCAATAAAATGAGCCGCGAGCGCACGGTGGCATAAATTAGAGTATCACAAATTTCGAATCCTCTTATGTAAATGTAATCTTCATAAAAAACTATACTTAATGTATACATCGCGGACATTAAGAGGAAATAACATAATCGAGCTGGCCGATGCTGCTGCTGCGCGATCGTCGCGCGGCTCTGCAGTTAAGATACAAGTTCGTTAAATTTCAAGTATAACGCGCATAATAATGCCATTACGCGAGACAATTTAATTTACTGGAATGGAATTTACGAACGTATTTACATCGCGTTATTTGGGCGTAAAAAAATACCGGCTCCAATCGTTATTATCAACGGCATATTTACGTCCGACGACGAAATCGGAGGCGGCCGGCTTCGGCCCTGCTGTAGAACTCGTCCCATAACCGTATAAATTCTAATTAAAACGAAACTCTCTCTCTCTCTCATATCTAAATAAATGATAGAAATAACGGCTATCTTTTTGCCACTCGGCGAGAAACATCGTCCGCAAAATAATCGGCGAATAATATATCCACGTGCATTCGAAAGCGACAGTTATAACGCTCCGTCGAAAGCTGCACGCCCACCGCAGTAATAATCCAATAAATCGAGCGGACGCACGCATACACTCACGCGCTATATTTACGAGGACTCGAAATTTATGAAAATGGACTTTATTCGAGAGAGACGGAGCCGCCGCTACCGCGAGAGCTTTAAATTGAATCGAACGCCGAATTCGGCCTATTGTTCGAACGAAAGTCACGCTGCGCGGGTATAGCGTATATACAGCGTATCTCACGACATTATGCATGTATGCCTCCTCTCGCTGCTGGGATTCGAAGATGCTGCGAGAGGGAGAACGATTGACCAATAAACTTGTGGGGCCCCGAAATCCAAGGGGCATTGTCTTACAGGCTAACTAAGCCCCTTTTACCCGGAAGCTCCTCTCTCTCACTCAATTTATTCCCTCTTTGTGTCCCGCTGCAGCATTAAATATTCCACCGCGCGAGAGATGCCAATTTCTTTACTTCGGGGGAATAGTATAGTCTACTACCTCGAAAGCAGTCAATTTTCAAACATCGCCGCTTTTTTCTGCTGGAGGAAAGCAGGCAGCTCTCTCTTAAATTTCACTCGAGTCAGGCCCTTTTATCCTTGATGCATGTACCGTTAGGTGCACGCGCGTGCGAGAGCGGCGCGTGCATGCGCAGTATATGTATATATACACACTGTGTTCCTGGGCATAAACCGCAGCGAGAGCGCGAAGGCGCCAATTACGCGGAATTGAAAATCTCACACAATGCACTCGTAAATCGCGACAGTGTGCGGACGGTATTTCACCTGGACGATGAACGTTCTCTCTTTTTTAACTTTCGCTTCGCGAGACTGACGACCGCAGCTTCTTTCTTTCCTTTTTCTTTTTGTTGTAAAGTGCGCACACCTGTATTATTTACGCGCTTACGGCCTGTCGACGTAACTCACGGAGTTTGGAAGGATCGCCTCAGAATCCACGTAGGAGAATATTTTTTCGTTTTGCACATTAACGAGAGTAGCTCTATATAATAAACACACTCTATCCGTCCGTTTCTCGAATAGGTGACGAGAGCGAGAGATAGCGCTAATGACGCGCACGTTGAGTTACGCGAAGGCAGCTCACCCCATTTAATCGGCTCCTCAGCTATTTCGGGCCGTTTAAAATCGAAAGAAGAGAACCGAGTGGATGCACGCGCCCCGCTCAGTAACCACCTGCTGCGTGGAGAACGAGTTGGCACCTCTTTCTGTCTATCCCTCTACTTATGGCCTTGCTATGCAGTGATGTATAGAAGTACAAAAACGACCCGACAACTTTCCTTGCAGCGGCGCGTCTTTTAAACAAAACGACGAGAGCTTATCGGATATTAGAAGATTGCTCGGCGAGGATTTCTTTTCATACTTATGCGGCGATCGCGCCAAGTTATACATCCAAGTCAGCATGTGCCTCGTCGCTGGCAGCATCCCGCGGGAGCCAATCAGAGGCGAGTCAGGCAAAAACGCGGATTTATGGCCAGTAGGCGGTCCAGAAATATAAGGCCTTCGTGCAGTGCTTCTATCTCTCTCTCTCGCGCGCGCTCTTACTCTCCCCGTCTCTCCTTCGACTTCTCGGAGCGAGCCGCTCGCGCGCGCCGTAATTACTTCGCGAGTTCCAGCCGCGCCGGAGACGATTTTTTGCCGTCACGCTAAGTGTTTTTCTTAATTGAATTTAAGGTTATTTAATATGCTTTTAGGCCCCGCTATCGGACCCGCGCGCGGTCTCCTTAGAAAATGATCGGATGGCTTTTATTCGCCTTAATCTCGAAAATATTAGTCCTCGATTATTCCCATTATCGCTCGTTCTTCCCTGCTCTCATGTTCCCCAGCCGCAAATAGGTTTTCGTACTCTGCACGACTCGTGCGTTATTTTTCTGCGTAAAAGGGCAGCCTGACGCTTGATTGTAAGTGCGCACTGTCGTTAAGAAGGATTTTTATATTTGCCTTCGCCGTTTCTTTTTAAACTTGCGGCGCGCGCGCGAGCGGAACACGCAAAAAGCCAGATTACAAGGTGTACGGCGTCAGAGGACTGCGTGAAACTAATAAATATCGAGACAGGATTCAATTATAACCGTCGAAAAATCCGGACTTTTTGCGAATGCATATTCTCCGAGGGAGACTCCGCGTGTATGCTGTGCATGGATCCCCCGAGTGGCTCGTACGGTTTTTCGTGAGAATAAACGCGGAAAAAACACGGGCAGCAGATACGATAAATTCCAATATCGTAAAACTCGATCACGCATCGTGTATACGCACATGATTTTATGCTTATATCGTTACACTTATTTATGGCCGTGCTTTTGAGCGCGGTAATTTAGTTGTGCTCATAAAGTGTGATTAATATACCTGCATGATTCCGGGCATACTAATGAGCCCACGACGTATAAATATGTTCGGTGTGCGTCGCTGCAGCGGGCTAAGTCGCGAGCGACGCGGTGGCTTATAATTTGCCAACTTATTACCATCAGATTCTAATTTTCTCGCTGCGCCGCTGAATATATTTATCTCGCGCTTAAGTGAGCTGTCGATCGGTGTTGAAGGAATTTTTCAAAAATAATCTCATATCCATCGCCATTGCGAAAAGCGCAATGTTTACGTTTTCGCTTTCGAGATAGACGGTCGACAACACTCGCGCGGCTATTCGATATCGTCGGTCCCTATACGAAGACTAGTGTGGTTCAGATTTCCTACGAAGAGTAGTGCAGTTCAGATTTTGCGACGAAGAGTAGTGCAGTTCAGATTTGCGGCGAACGAATGCAGTGAAAAACGTCCTCCACTCTCATAGTTTTCCATATATTTCTATAGCCCCCACTCTACCGTTCCTGTGCAACGTCTCGATGTCTTTTCCTCGTTTTCTTCGATCACATGCAGCTGCTCTCTCCCTTATACATTTAAATGCATTTCCCATACTCCCCATTCAAGCATCTGCAGGCCTGCTTTCGTTCACAGATCATCTATATTTCTTCGAACATCGTTATCAATGCTGCAGTGATGCATCGAGCGACTACCCACATTTATACTTTTCATTTGCGTTACTTGCGTTTCTATAGTCCCCACTCTACATACCAAAGTAGAGATTCTCGGCAAGCGTCACATCTTTGCTGGGCTAAAGCACACCGCGCAACGTCTCTCTTACGCATTTCGTTGAGCCGATAGACGACCTCCCACCCTTATACATTTACGTATGTTTCCCATAGTCCCTATGTGATGTGGCGGCTTCGCTGGTGCGTATCAATCGATGGTTAGCCCCGCCAAGCAATGGGGCTATCGTGCGAAACAACCGCGTCAACAAAAAGTCGTCTCCCGACAACGAAAGAATCACCTCGGTAGCTCAGCTTCCTCCGCTTTTGCGGACCGCGGAGAGTGGCTAGATTCTTCTTTGCTCGGCTGTTGGGGAAAATGCTTGGAACCAGGAAGGCATGCAAATAATGACTCGCGGCAATTTGTATGACTCTACTGTCGGGCCAGTATGCCCTTTCACATTTACTCCGCTTAATTACAAATGGTAATTGCGCATCGGGCGCGTGTATGAAATTGACAAGGCGATCACCGAGATCGGCCGTTGCCCGTGAGCGGATTTTTCCGCGATCGACTCTAACTAGCTAACACGCTTACACGCGTGCAGTGCATTCATCACTGGCCTAATAAGAGAGAGATATACTCGAGCTATGCGACGACACGTACAACTCACGGTGCCGCTCGTGTTGATCGTTGCTCCTGTGGACGATGTCCTGGTGTCGTCGTGTTGCTCGCTCGTAGTCTCTTGTCCTCTCGGGCCGATGCTGCTGGCCGAGTCCCGCTCGATGTCCTCGCCCTACCTCCCGGGCTGGATGTCGCCCTGGGCTTCTCTTCGGAGATAGAGCCTCGCCGATAGTCACCGGCGGCTCCAATGGTATGTCGGCACTCGCGAGAGTCGCCAACCAAGTGTGCTTGCTTTGATGGTCGAGCAGATAAAGCTCTCGAGCCTTCGCGCTCGTTCGGCTCCTCTGCTGCTGTCGTCTCCGGCCCTTCAGGTAAGGCTGGGGTCGAGACACTATTCTCTCTCTCTTCCTCTGGCGCTGCTCGGCGCCTTGTTATGTAGCGCTTTCTCTCTCTCTCTCTCTCCCTGCGCTACTCTCTTTCTCTTACCTTT
>UCOJ01000279.1:0-138515 GCA_900474305.1 Cecidostiba fungosa | reverse complement strand
TCGTTGAAATCTGAAATTTGTTGCATCGCCATTTCAGATCAAATTTTGTCTGAATTTCAGATTTCCTTTTTGTAGTGTGCCCACATGTCGCCGGCCGGAAGATCGCATCTACGTGAGCGGCTCGATTTAATGCCAATTATCGCGGGGGTGGTCCCGGCAAATTGTAACAAATGCGCGCTGGCCTCGTCTGTGTCTTCCGAAATCCTGGATATATAATTCTGCCCAGCTGAAAATGCGCGCGAGATTCGGACGATAT
Source organism: Cecidostiba fungosa (assembly GCA_900474305.1). Taxonomy (NCBI): domain Eukaryota; kingdom Metazoa; phylum Arthropoda; class Insecta; order Hymenoptera; family Pteromalidae; genus Cecidostiba; species Cecidostiba fungosa. The sequence goes on along the minus strand of UCOJ01000279.1, from coordinate 138,259 downwards.
TAGGAGGGTCGAGTATTCTGTGGCTGATGCCATAGGGGAAGAGGTATATACCGAACGTGCGTTTTGTCTGTGCGTGGAAGAGAGATGGAGGTGCCGGATAAGGTCCGGGATATCACATTTTTATCGGGACTTTTAATCGGCGTGTAATTTTGAATTCAAAAAATGAAAGGCGGGAGAGAGGGTTGCGGCAGTGGGAATTTAATTTGATTTGAAATGAATTACGCCACGTGTGGTGTATACGCGTTTTGTGAAATGAAAATTACACCACTTGTGGACGAATTAAGTACTCTGATGATATACGAGGTTATGCGAGTGCATCCTTAAATTATTGCAAGCAACAATACCTTGATCAGTAGATAAAGAAGATATATAATTGTCACAGGTCACTGTCCTCCCTTAAATGCAGCGATGCGTTTAAAAGAAGATTTGCGTATAGAAAGTGGCAAGAAAAGAGAAAATGCACGCATAATATCTGGGGTTCGTTTGCCGCGTGGGAAAAATGATCAGCTATTGTAAAGAATTGTCGATGTTGTGTATATACCAGTAGTTGCATTGCCATCATCATTGGTTTGCATAGAGCGCGCGGGTATCATATGTATATACTGTTCGACGTGGTTTCACTTTCGCATCGCTGAATCGTTTTCCATTATTATCGGTGCTTATAAATTTTACTTTCGCAGTATTATAAAATACTTATCGGAAAGGGAAATTAATGCACCGTAATGATTTGTTTGCCTCTGTTAAAAAGAATAGCAGATAATAATTAAAGACAATCACAATTATTGTAATAGGTAAGTGCTGGAAATTTTCTTGATGTGATCTAGTGATTATCTTCATAATAGTTATACTAACTGCTTCAAGAGTATTATAATTGCCAGAAGTAGCATGCAACGGGTAAGTAGAAAATAATACTTGGGTGGGAATCGCAGACTGATTGTTTGAGCTGATGCTATATATGCAATTCAAGTAATTTCGATGGGTAGGGTTGTTGCGTGTTTGTCAATTTTCCATGATCCAGAGTAAATTACTCTCACTTTACGACAAATGACACATGATTCTATTATGAAAAATACCGAGACGAATGCCCGTTTACCAAAAATGCCGCAGTCCAGGAGGGTGACTTGCCCGACGCAAGGGTTAAACTATCCCATTTACAGGAAAATTGCTGTATCTGTCGGCCATATGACAGAGGACACTTCGCGGCACGCGCCACATCAGAACGGGCCGCTCCTATGATTAATTTACGATTGTCGTGCGCGACATCTGCTCCGCACTGCAGACCTCCTAAATAATGCATTTTCCTAAACGCGGCAAAGTGAGGCCTGCGCGCTCGTCTGCTTTGACCCCCGAAGCGTTTGATGATTCATCTGTCGTCAGGTTCAAGAGTGGCGTGTTGCTTGTATGGCGGATCACTTTTCCGCAGTCCTGGAAGCGATTGCATGTACGCGCAACCCGACCCCCCTCAGACTATTTTTTCTTTTCAATCAGGCGTTTTAAGTCTCTTTTGATACATACTCTGATGCCGTGGCGGTAATTGCAGTGAAGCTAATTAGTCGCGATAAGTGCACGTGTGCAGAGCAGGAGATGATAGCAATTAATAGTGGATCGGCTGATAAATTCACGCCAGCTGACGCGAAAAGGGGTGACGTTCGGAGTATTATTACATAGCGTTACAGAAGGCTTTTTACATTTTTGTTAGGATAGTGCACATAGGGGTGCTACGTGCGTGAAATGGGATCATTAATGCATACAATAGATGACACAATCTTAAAAGAGCGTAACGCAAGTGATTAATGTAATGCTATATTCCACGGGCTCGCGAGATATACGGGGTGTGGAACATTAAAAATCCCATCAATTTTTAAAATTTTAATGGCTACATAATTATAGACAGAATAAAATCAAAAAATGAAAATGAATGTGTACAATGCAAATTGTTTTCTGTAGATTTTATTGTGAGATTTGTTTCGCTTGTGTCAAATGAACAAGTCATAGCCGAAAAACGGAACTCCAGTATAAACAGAAGCGAGATACTACGACGGCGAGTAAATCCCCGCGGCAGGCTCCGCTGTAAAATCGAGCAGACAGAGAGACGCGGGCTCCACTGGCATGAGCACCTCGACGCGAGATGTCGAGGGGAGCTCCGGCTGCACGCGGGCAACAACATGCAGCCAACAAGCTCGAGAGGAGGAGGAGGAGGAGGAGGAGGGGGAGGGGCGTCACAACTATACGGCCGAGTTGGTTGACCCGGAGCCGGCTCGAGCCTCCCTTCCCTCCTCCTTCACCTTCACCTCGAGAGAGAGAGAGCTGCACGGCACAGGCTCGTCCTAAGGAACTGCCTTCACGCTTGCGATTTCATTTTTCTCGCACGCGGCTGCGACAATGACCGATTTTTTACGCTACCGGGTTCGCCAGATTTTTTATGAAGATTGATTTTTATTTATAGAGGCAGCTAAAGCGATTCTGGCCTGTGATCAAAGGAAATGAACTTCGGTGTACGGATGTCGATAAATCATTCACGTTACGACTTGGACATCGGCGAGCCGATACACTTAGCTAAGATCTGCTAAGTCTACCCTCTTCCGTGCATTTTTCATCACAGAATAAGTCCGGCACTTTCGGACCCAAGTAATGACCGCTTTGACGCAACAGTGTCTCTCACCCCCCCTGAGGATCGCCTTGCACAGCATCAAAGCCGAAATCAGAGCCACGCGGGCATATCGCAGCGGGGGTCGCCGCTATCGTCTCCAGCCGATAATCCCGAAAGAACGATCCTGCTCATTGGCCGATCGGCCCTGAATAATATCGCTTGGCTGAACGCACGGAGAATCTGGGGGTTGAGGGGCATTACCGCGGAATCGAGAGGACGAGAAGCATCAGAGAAAGAAATCCGTTGGCCAAAGGGGATAGGAAGGTGACACGCAGAGAGAGAGAGAGAGAGAGAGAGCGAGAGCTAGAAAAGAACGAAGATCCAGCAAAGCCGGGTATTACCCGCGAGAGCCTGCGGGAGGAAGGATCGAGACGCGCGCGATGTTTGGTTCGCGTGGAGAAGAGATTACCGCTTCCTTGCGCGCGCGTCTCCTGCACTCTGGCCAAAAAGGACGAAAAGGCGACGCGGAGAGAAAAGCAAAGAGGAGAGATAGAGAGGAGGAGGACGAGAGGTCCGCTAAGGGGGATATAAAGCAGCGGGAGTAGGGGAAGACAAGAGCGCGCGTCGTCAATCACGGTCCAGTTGGGGAACTTTATTTACCAGCAGAGGCGTATAATACGTATTGCCGGTCTCTCGCTATACATACAGCGCAACCTGTATTACACGCGAACACAGCGCGAGCGCACAATGTTCAATCATCCGACTACCGCGCGTCGATTCCTCTCGCCGCCATATTATACTCCCGCGCGCTTCAAGTGAAGAAAGGCTCGCTCGAGCAGTTGGGGAATAAAAAGCTCACCGTAGAGAACAAGAAGGGGCAGAGGAAGGGTGTCGTTGACCCCGCGATATAGCGTCGCTGCTACGATATTGTGTACCACTTGAGTTTTAAGTCGAGCCCCTTTGCCTCTCTGGAGAAGTCGCTAGTCGCGAAGGAACAAGGATCCCCTTCAGCTCTCACCGAGTCCTGCGAGGGCCACACGGATCATTAGGCGCGGGAATCGCGAAAAATACGACGAAAGATTTTCGCGAGGCGTTACGCGCGAGTGAGGGCGCGGCCAAGACGTTGAGAAGAAGTTGAAGAGGTCGGTGGAGGCATCAAGGGTGAGGGACCAGCGAAGAAACGGATGACGGATTTTCGGGGCCGCTCGCGAGCGCGGCTTTTTCACTTTGTCTTGCCAGTACGGCATATGCTATAAGCAATGCACCCATGTAGTACATATCGGCGCGTAAGCCAATCCACAGTAACGGGCTACTGTTACAAAACGCAAGAGGCAATTAGCTGTCTCGCGTCAATGTTAGCCGCGCGCGCGGTACCGGCATATGCTCGCGCATATTCGCGGCGTCGGTGCCTCCAATTACCCACCGCGTCGTGGTCACTGTACACACCATAGATACATTGTCGGTATTCTATGCATTATCTATACACAGCAGACTGCACGCGTGCGTGTGCGTAGAATGCAGTATACTGCTTTCGCGAGTCGCGATTCCCATTTTCACCCCCTGCGGCGGCAGTAGCAGAGCTTCGATTTGAGGAAGTGCTCTAATTACGTTTTATCATTAACCCGTAATTATGCTGCGGGGCTATCATTATGTGCAGCTCGATCATATGCGAGGTATACATATGCAGGCGGTGGTGTACACCGCGGTCTAGGTGTACGGCCCAGCCTAACGCGCCTAGCGGGAAATTGAAATGATTGTACTATACAGATTTAGGTCGTCCAATATGCATTTGGTATATAAGTAAACTACGAAGATCGATGATGCCGCGGTGGTTGATCTCTTTCACAGCAGTGCGTGTGTTTTCTGTTGGCATCGGACAAAGTCTATAGTTTTCATTACTAGCTAGACGGATATAATATTCTTGGAGGGGAAGATAATTGCAAAATGAATTATTTGCCATCTTATTTAGCTTGCACGCGCGGCTGCGACAAAGAAAAAAATCCCGCGTAAATGCTTCTTTAATCAATAGCAATTTAAATGCGCAGAAAAGAATGAAAATGAGTAGATGAAGACGGGCACTGGTAGGACGCGGCCATCACTATACTTATACACAAAAGATCGTAAATACAAATGCGTCGTAAAAATAATAATCTTTTATTCAGAAGAAAGGAACGAGTCTTGCGCCCGCAACGGTTATCGGGAAAAAGTCGGAAACAACAAATCGAATCTCCCTCGCAAATTGCCACGGTCGAGGAATAAAAAGCATTTGAAAGAATAAATTAAGACGCCGGTTGAAAACGAGCGATTCATTTTCAAGGAGGCGTAGGAGCACAGCCTCTCGAGCAGCAGCAGCAGCAGCAGCAAGGAGAGGAAAAAGAAGCAGCAGCAGCAGCAGCAGAGAGCAACCAGCTCGTTTTACGAGACGAGCAACGAGAAGCTCGACTCGAGTAAGAGAGAGGGAGACAGAGAGCGTATTACGCGCAGCAGCCGAACGGAACCTATCGTAAAGCCGAGCCGAGCGCAAAGACCTGACTGCATGCAGCACAGTGTACAGTGCCAGCAGCTCTCGTACGATGGCCAAGATCAGGCGCGAGCGCTGGCAATGCACGCTACCTCGATCACGAAGTCACCTTGAACCCAATCGGGATCTCGGTTCAGGAGGACGTCGACTGCAGGCCAGTCTTTCCCTCTCTCTCTCACTCGCTCTTGCTTATTCTCCTTCTTCTTCTTCGTCTTCTTCTTCTCCTGGTTTTCTCGCTGCACAATGCGCTGCATAAATATCCGGGCGACGACTGAATAAAGCGATAAGGCCGTGCGGAGCGCTTGATGCGGAATAGAATTGCGCTTTCTACGAGTGGTGTAAGCGTCCGTGCTTATCTCTCATTGTGCCGGAGCGATTTGTGCTGCCGCGCTTTATAACCCTTTCCCCCCTGCTCTCGTGTCGAGTCGGAAAATTGACCGCCCGTTCTGTCGATTTTTATTTCAGCTCAAGGTGCGCGCCTGTTTTCTGAGCTGATATTTATGCGCGAGAGGAGTTGAGCTCAATGCGTCTATTATGACGCTGGATGACGATAAATTTCGACTGCGTACAGTTGCGCGTCAGGTGTAGTGCGATAAAAGCATGAATCCAAGAATAAAGTGTCCTTCACGTGACTGCTTATTTCCGTTTTCCAAACAAAATAAAAACGCTAATAACAAACCGAGTTTCCGAGATATAGCCAGCCCGCGAAACGCCCGCAAATCATTAGGAGAAAAAAAGAGTGTTACGATTCCATTCTTCTCGACAACAATGGCCATCTAATTTCATATAATTCCGTGATACATACGCGCGTAACATGCACTACCTTCGGCTCTCTGCTCTTCCGATGCAGCACAATTTTTTTTCTGCCACGCTTGTCCTTACAGTGTGTACGTGCGCAAGGGTCCGTTCCACGCGAGCCACCGAGATAAGCGCTTCTCCTACTGACAATTGCATTCACTGCTTAATACGCCAGCGCAGTGCAGGGAAGGTCGCGCGTATATATGTATTTTCCTCGGCCATTAGAAGAAGGAAGAAGCCCGTCCGTATAGCGACACGGGCGCGAACGGCCAAGCTGCGGGCGTTCACGTCTTTTTCTACTTTGCGAGGCTGATGATGGTTGTCGCTATCGCATGCAAGAGGATACCGTTATACCTATAGATACTCGTTTGCAGATGCATCGCGCAATACAGCTGAGTAGCGAAAATATATAACGATCCATCAAAAACTTTGATCTTTTCTCGAAATTAGTCAACAGAGTCTGATAAAAGCACCTCTGCTATTTCCTTGCCGTACTGTCTGTAGTCCACGGCGTGCCAGACAGTTCGAAGATTGGCCAGCGATAGGATGAATAATATATGCGCAGCTTGACGCTGCGAGAGATCCGCCGTACGGCGAAGAAGAGACGCAAATAAAGATACACTGACCCGCAAAATGAAGAAAGAGGGAGAAAGCCGGCGGACGAGGGAGTACAGTGCATGCTGGCGTCACGCAGTCGGCTACACCGGTTTGTTTCACTTTACTCGCTTATGCTGAAAATCTTGCTTCGATACCTGCGTGTGCTGAATTGTGCTTTTCTAAATTTAACTTTCATTCGCAACACGCGAGTGCAGGAATATATACAAAAGCGAGAAACTTGTAATACAGCGTAAAAATTTAAAAATATCAATATATGCATGTTACTGTTTATAGCAACATTCATAAACTTGAACAATAATCATGATAAAAGACTGCAGGACGAGATAAAAAAAAGTAAAAGGCGGTGTGTGACAGTGTGTCAATAGGTTACTGTAATAAATAAAACATCTCCAATAACTTATTACCTGCAGTCCCCGTAATAGTATGTTCATAAATCTACCTAACAATTAACCTGCTCACATTAGAAATGCCAGTATGCACAGCTTATAGACACACACATACACACTGTCAGCTCGCGAACACAATACTCGCTAATTAAACTTGCGCAGAGTATATCATTGCAGGAAAGTTCGAATTATATAATGGTCCCAGCGACGAGATAGAGGGAAGACGTAGATTACATTAAGTAAAAGGCAGAGAGAGAGAGAGAGAGAGAGAAGGGGGGGAGGCAATTGCGCCTGCGCGTCTATTGCGTGCGTGTCAGATAATTGTATGTAATTGCCGGTCAGGATAATTAGCGATCAACAATAAGCCTCCATGCTCTGACTTGTACATGTACGTGTAAGCTTATATATCTATATATGCAGGTATGGTATATATCTGCAAGCGATGTAGCGAGGGCTGCTGCTGCTGCTGCAACCATGTACTGAAACTGCGCGTACAGCTTGCAGCTCATGCAGATGCTGCTCGGATCGAGGCTCGTGCAGTACCCATAGGTATACTATATTTAATCATAATGCACACGCAGATACGCGCATAAATATATACATGTATAAAACAGTGCTACATAAGTTATATGTAAATGAGGATCGTTTATTATCGAGAGTCGAAGAAAAGACAGTGCGTGGCCTTGAGCGGATTTTGTATTAAATAACGATAAGAAGTGTGGTAAGCTTCGGCATGGGTGGAAAGAGGCGTTCCTTTTACTGTGGCGATAATCCAATTTTATTACGCCGAGTCTAATCGAATTTACATAAACTCGCGCGTTCAGTAATAATACTTTTATATTGAAATAATACATTCGAATGCAAAAAGTTTATTTTGTATTCTGCTTATGGCTGATCTTTTCGCGGATTATGGGAATTCGTTGCGATTGCCTCAAAGTTTTATCCGCTTTTTCCTCGGCATCGAATTGCAATTTTCAGAATTTTTAATTTGCTCATATAAGCCTATCCCTATCCCGCTTTGCGACCACAACAAACTCCTATAATATAATACGTAGTCTACAGAGTAGGCTGTTGTACGAAAGCGCATGCAGCTGCAGCAGCACAGTAGCACTGGCACGTACGATATACAGCATCGCCGCCGCCCCTCTCCTCTTCTGCCTCCCTCCCTTTTCCGCAAACTGGACGCGCGGGGCAAGGCGCGGCAGCGAGAGGAGAAAAAAGAGCGTAATAACGACGAGAAAAAGACTAAGAGAAGCATCAACGTATACAGCAGCAGCAGCAGCAGCAGCAGCAGCAGCAGAAGAAGCGGTAGTAGTAGCGAGTAACTGCGGAGGGGGACAAGGCGTCTCTTTCTCTCTCTCTCTTACTCTCGTGCGCGCGAGCGCGAGGTACAGTAGCCCAGAGGGCCCCGTTCGCGCGCTGCAGCATCCCCGGCTTTAATAACACGCTGCTGCTGCTGCTACCGCGCAAAACGGGAGCTGCGCGCTCGCTTGACCGATGTGCACAGCGCACTATACGGAGAGGCGACGATTAGCGAGCGCAAAATTACAGCCTTGCTGCCTGCAGAGCCGGCCCTATTTTCATAATGCGAATTTGTTTTGTCGATGCCTGGCTACCGATAGCAGATTTTATAGACGCGAGGGCTCGAGCTCAGCTGCTGCTGCTGCTGCAGGGGAGAACCTCGCGCGATGTGAGATTATTTATAGACGGCGCAGGCGATGGGGATTAGAGGTTTTTCCGCGGGGCTACTGCTCTCCTGTCGATGGAGCAGGTAGTACACTGATTTAGAGATTAATTTAATTGATTGGATGCGGGGATGCAAGCCGATGATATTATAGTCTTCATCGTTTGAGATTAGGGCTTACGGACCTTTAGAAAAGAGGATTCGCTCAATGCACACATTGTTTCGTCCGAAAATCGATCGGCGATTCGGATTTTTTTTTCCTAAACAGAGAGACCTAAGTATAGTCTAGAACTTTCTTTAACGAGAATTTAATTTATGCAGAGTCGCGATTTCAAGTCTGGTTTAACGACGGGATTTCTACCGAGAAGATTTATTTTCAGCATTATCGAGCACCGATGAAACCTGCCGGAATAAAACGCTCCGAATAGACTTTGCAATGATGTTATAAAAGCAAAAACTATCGAAGTAAGGGATGAACCTGTTTCCTCAATCTTAATCCGCTTAAAAGAGAAAATAGTCTTGGGAGAATCTGGAAAGTTGTGTGATGCTGCATTAAGAAGCAAAATCCTCGGATTGAAAACTGATAGTGTCGTTAACTCTAAGTGTCACGTTATTACCTTGAAGTAAGTGACAAGTACGCTTTTACGTTTTAACTCTGATATTTATCTTTAAATTTAACTCTGATATTTATCTTTTTATTTGACGCTTTAAAAGCACGAACCATTACACTGTATATGAAACATTTTCTTTTACCATCGAGCGTACATTTTACATGACTAAGTTGTGCAATATGTGAAAAACGTCCGAGAACAGTCTCAAGCGTTTTCCAAGCTTATCCTTCAAGACAATCAAACGGTGCCGCCTCAAAGCGACCGAAGCATTCGAAAAACGCATGTCCTGGTCCCTCAAGCTTACCACAGATGTCATATATCGATGAATGTCGGTCGCGGGTGCGATTCGCGCGTGACTAATACACCGCGCGGCAACGACTTTCGCATCGAGCGGTATTGGCCGATTGGGCTTCTTATAATATAACTATATACGCGTCATACGGAACGCAGGTGTGCGCGCACGATCTCCTAATTGCGCGCTGATTGTGTACGTGTCCCGATGCACGCACGTCGCACTTGTTTGCACGTGGTCTTTCGAAGAGTCGGGAGATGAGGAGCGATGCGTATAACCACAAATAATAAGATCCTCCAACGGATTTTGCAATAGCTGCTGGGCGAAACTCTCGTTTGCGCAGGATGTGTTTTTCGAAGAATTTCAGAAAGATGCGGAGAATTTTTGTCCAGTTATACTTTGCCAGAACTGATTTTTCGTTTTGGACTGTTTTTGTTTTCGTAAGAGAAATTGCTTGTAATTTAGTCCTTCGCGTCAAGCCCGAGAGAAGAGAAACACTATACTCGAACGTATATGCACTGTAGATACGCTCACGAGTTTACGAGCTTCGAAGAGAGACGCAAGGTTGCTTTTATTTAACTTTTGAAAGAAAATGCGCAAACTTGTGCATATTTTTTCAAGGAACGAAAAGCTGTTCGAGTATACATTGTAACTTTAAGACGCAGCCTACAGTATGCTTGAAAATTAAGACGATGCTTATGAGACAAACTGCGATTTAGTACCACGTTATCACTGCCCATGCAAATTTCGCAATTTTTGTCACTGCTAAAATTTATTCCATACGAAACAACAAACTAAGGGGCTTTTTTGAATAGCATCACGTTTCCATCGGTTTCAATGCATAATTTAACGTTATACAACACTAACCCACATGCGCAGAAGTATCCTTAAGCATAAATCACGACATCATTCGGCGAACTAACACCATCTCCTCCGCACTGATGCGTATTCAGAGCCCGAAGCTGTATCCTTCTCCTATGCTCGCGAATACGGAAAGCCACACAAACGGCTTAGCATGCAAACTTCCAGAAGCTGGGCTCTCGCGCAAGACAGATATAGCCAGAGGGGGTTGCAGCGACGGCAGGCCGAGGAGAGCGATTCGATCGACTCGCTCCTTCTCTCCCGCACGCGAGCCTGTAGTAGTGAAGCGGCGTCACAGTCCTCTTATTGTCTCGGGGTCCTTGACGCTGCCAACTACGGTGGAAACTCTCTTCCGTCGCTGCAGCAGCAGCCTTCGACTTTGATTTCTGCACGTGAGTATAGTCGCCGGCTGCTGCTGCTGCCGAGTGAGTGAGAGAGAGACTCTTGCGTTTTATACACCTTTGTGTTAGCGAGCGGCTACCAAGTTGCGCTTGTTGGGTAATACTCGCGCGCGAGCTTCGCGATTTGTCGACTTTAGGGTCAATTACGTCGAGAGACGTAAGCGCGCGCGCGCGCGCGAGCGATGCAATCGAGTGCGCTGTACCGCGGATCGTTCGTTCGCTTGATTTCGCAATTCATCATTGTTGCTTTTCTTTTCAACGGGTTTTCAGCTGCTTTGTCGCGTTTAGCGAGAGGTCACTTTTTCATTCCTCTCGACCATTTTTCTTCTGCTCTCTCCTGGTCTAGGATGAATTGTTTCTCAACGATTGATGACCAAGTGCATTGGATTTTGAATTACAATAGTTCCTGGAAAATGCATTCTGCAAAGTTTCAACTGTTGATTGGAATACGCAATCTGAAACGCAACTATAACACTGCGATGTGCAACGTCAGTTTAAATACTCCCTCCGCTAGTTGATAGTTTACGAAATGCCGGGGAGGATCAGCTGGAGGATTATATAACCGACTGGCGGACCATGGAAATTCGATTGTCGAAATGACAATGCGCTCTCGCAAGAAAGATAAGTAAGCATCGGCTAAGAGCAGCGTTATATCTAAAATCGCCATCTCCATACAATTTCCAATCTTCATTCTAATTCCAATAACCGGAGATAGCGTGAATCCTCCACTCGCTCTCGCCATACCTCTTGGCGAGTTGACGTGTGCAGCTATACACGCAGCGCGTATAAATATATACCTATAGCAAGAAGAAAACTTTGTTTATCAGCCTTATCTGCCTTCTACCGTTTTCTCCTCTTAGCTCTCTCTCTCTCTCTCCATCTCTCTCGAATCCTTCCTGTACTACTCGACGGCGGCAGCTCGGCCTCTCTCTCTCTCTCTCTCTCTCTCTCTCTCTCTCTCTCTCTCTCTCTCTCTCCAGCAGCCTCAGGCAAAAAACAAGTCCGCAAAGTTACGGCAAAATGCAAGCAACATGAAACGAGGGTCAAAATCCTTGCGCTTCGAAGGATGGAGAGGGAGACGCGTGCGCGCGCAAGCGGACGAGGAGAGCTCTCGCAAGAGCGAAACAAGGATAATCGGCTGCTCTGCCAGCGAAGAAGAGAGAGAGAGAGAGAGAGAGAGAGAGAGAGAGAGAGAGAGAGAGAGAGAGAGAGAGAGAGAAGTAGCGAGCGTCGATAAGGCTGCGAAGTGCTGGAGAGGGAGAAGCGAATAAGAAAAAGGAAGAGAAGAGAGCGAGAGAGTCGGTACGGAGAAACTGAGAGCGCGCGAGTAAGTGCGGGAGAGAGGAGTATGATAAGAAAAGGAGAAAAAGGTTAGAGAGGCAAAACAAGAAGAGAAAGAAGAAGAGGACGACTGGAGAAGAAGGAAGAAGAGAAAAAGGAGAGTGAGCTCGCGCGCGCGCGTGCGAGAAGAGGGAGAGAGGCCTGACTTCGAGGAGAGATGCTGGAAAGAGAAAGCCTACGGGAGAGCGCAGGAGAGAGAGAGAGAGAGAGAGAGAGAGAGAGAGAGAGAGGCAAGTGAAGGGGAAGCGGGAAACGACAGGATGGTTGGAAAGAAGGAGAGGAGCTTTAAACTCCTGCGAGAGAGAGAGAGAGAGACGGCGCAGCGTGGTATAGTGAGGCTACTGCGCGTTAGTCCGTGGTACCACCACCTCCACTACTGCCGGCCGCTACTACTTCTATACGGCTCACCTGAAGGCAAGTTACCCCGCAATAAAAGCACCGAGAAAATTATATGCCTCTGAGCCTGCACTGGGCTTTGGTAGACTCGACTTTCGAGAGTTAGAGCAACGTGCCAGAAGCGGCTGTATTAGTAGGCTACACAAGAATTAGAAGAGCACGCGTTCGTCGCCGTGATCACTTGCCTATATCACTTACCTCGCTTTTTCTATCTGAGTATTTTTGGTTCATCGTCCGGGATACGCTTTTTCCGTATATGTATCTCCAACAATGCGTTTTACCAATTTTTGGAAATACACTTGCACGTAATTTTGCAAAAAAATTGTAACGAGGGATATATAGAAAGTCATATTTTTTACAAAAAAAACCGCGCGGACATCCCCTTGCTCAAATTTTTTCTTTCCTCGGAACAACAGTACCGACCATTAAATCAATGGTGCGCTACACTAGTCCGAACGTGCTTTATTGTGTATAGCCACTGCTGCAAAAGAAGAAAGCCCGTCAAAGCAAAAGTGGGCAAAAAGTAAAAACAAGTTCACGCTTGTCTCCGGAGTTCTTAGGCCACAAGAATCATTTCGCAGAGTTGCGAGTAAATGCGTGTTTATCTCTACTGATTTCTTTCCTTGTACAGGTGTGATCAGAAGTTTTAAGGGTTTGGGAACTGAGTTAACGCAAAATTTGCGTCTTTTCGTGAATTAATTAGATTGATTACATTGAGTATTTGTATATTCTCTAGAGAACCGAAGACCGAGATTAGATACGTAAGATGTGACGTTTCGATATGGTAGATTCAAGATAATGTTGCTGGAGGGAGGACTTGAATAGAGATGGGACAGGATGATCATGTGCAATTGATTGTGCTTTTTCTGACTGCGTATAAGAGAGCCCCAATGCGGGTTACAAAGTTTTGCGGCAAGTGTTTGATTTACATTTCCTTTTTTCATTTTGATTGTAAAAATAAATGCAACAAGCTTTTTAAAGCAAAAGCAGAAAAACTGTTTGTGTAAATCAGTTGTTCAATTTGGGCATGTGGATCACTCAAATGCTTACAAAATACTCTTTGTCACGTGTGCTGCTGAGTTTAGAAGTAATCGAGAGTAGACCCATAACTGAAATCTTTCTCTGAAATAATTGAACTGGCGCCACTTGAAAAATAGACGAGCCACGTAAACAACGTCCTCGTCCTTCGTACAAGTTATCTCAAACTAGAATCGCGGCAACACTCGTACAAGCCGAATTTGATCATTTCTTATGTATTCAGAAAGTGACTACAAAGAAGAGAGCACGAGAATAATTTCTTATTTATTTCTATATAGAAGCACGTCTCTCGTATTTATAAAGATATGCAAATGAGCAAACTCATTTTGCATATTTAATCAGCGCGTCAACGGCAAGAGACTCTGCCGCCGTTGCATCGACCGAGTCGTATTTGAGCGAGATTTTGAAATTCGCTCTCTTGTCATTGGTAATTACTATCAGTCATAATAAAGATAAAAACTCGCCGTCATCTAAAAATAGTCCTCGTCTCTGCCTTGTAACCCTCCTCCGAACGTCTTGCTCGCGCAAGAACGAGCGTGTGTGTGTGCGTATAAGCTCCGAATAAAATCGAGGGCAGCGTTGATCTCCCTACGCTCAAGGAGTGTATACACGTACGGTAGAAAAAAGACGAAAACGAAGAAGAAGAAGAAGAAGAAGAAGAAGAAGAAGAAGGACAGGGAAGGGATAAGGCAAAGGATAGCGCGAGCAAGAGAGACCGAGACACCACAGACCAGTCCGACCAGCTGATGAGCCGGTTCTCTCCTCGATACACTTTTGTTTCGCCTTTTTCCGAGCTGCGCTTTTTTCCACTCTCGCATCAGGCTCTCCCGAGTCCCGTGCGCGCGGGGTCCGAGTAAGACCCGTTCCTGTGGCGTATTTATACCCGACTCTCACTGGTTCCTTCGCCTGATCTACGTCTTCCTCCGACTCTTTTCCAACTCACTTGCTCGCGCTGCCTCTACAACACATCACCGAATTTAAGTGTCCCAGACTCGGACACGCACGTGCACAGCTCGCTTTAATAACGTTTTTATGTTCTTTTGCTCGGTTGCGAGCCTTTTTTAGATGCCTGCCTTCTGTCTTAGCTTTTTTTTATGGAGAAGTACCAAGTAGGAGGAGAGTTAGATGGGGTGTGCTCGGATTTATTTTTAATTGCCCCGGAGGCATCAGTTATACATTCGAGACACCGTCTTCATCGCGTTCAGACGACTTGTGTATCCGTTTGGATCTGATGATTGAAAAAGTGATACGTAAATCTTTTTTTATATTTGGCGAGTTTCATTTTCGATAACCTATTAATCTTTCCGCATCGAGGATCTTCGTCGATCGCCCATCCAGATCGTTGATAGAACGACGCGACTACACTGCTTTCACAGTGGCGAGACGCACCGCTCGACTGCCCAGCTGCAATGAGATCATTGCTCGGAATACATTCGCGCGCTCGCAGCAATAATAATTTCATGCTAGGCGGTCCGCATAGCACCCTCGCTACTAGTATAGGTAAGCGACTTGCGCAACGATTTATATTTTCCGTCTCGGCCGCTAGACTACTCTCGACACAGCCGCAGGAATATAGATATACCTATAACCTGCGGAGCGCAGAGGGAGGGAGAGATAGTAGCAGCAATGTGGCCATGTGCCGTACGCCAGTAGTACAACTGGCCTTGGGTACATTGCGCGATGGCATAATGCACCTAGGGAGCTGCTGCTGCTGCTGCGTATACTCTCGAGAGATCTGCATCATCGCGTGTACACGGGTCGCCTACTCCCATGCTCGCGAGCTGTCATCGCGCGCCTCCTTATTATACACCTTGGTTGCATGCACGTAGTGTCTAGCACACGTGAAAGTGGCTCTGCCTACAGCCGCGCCGCAGCTATACTTACACGAGAACGAGATTCTTCGATGCCTATATGCGCTCCAGTCCGCGCGTCGAAGGATTTCGCTAATAAATCGACACTTGCGTCAGCGAAATTACCATACTTATTAAGCAGAAAGCCGATCCCCGAGCGAGCCACTGAACTGAAAAGCTTTTGCTGCAGACGCTCGAGTGCCAGTATGCTGCACGGGCTTTCAGACTAGCAGAAATTTATTGCATCGCGTCGCGTCGGGCCGTATAAGCTGTTACGCCCATGCGTTGTAAAAAGAAATGCGTCGGTATTAACGCGAGCCGACGACTTTTTTTTCTTATCCTTTCTCGAAGGAAAATGAGAAATATCACCGATGGAGTTGCAGGCTACTGTGCGCTGCATGCCGAGCGCTACTGCTACTTTATAGCGCCTTGTGCGCGAATGATGAAAAGCTAGTAACACAATAGTGCCGGCGTTCATATATGTATATATAATCGTAGCTTATTTTTATGCGAGTTTTACATTTTATTACGCTTTGTACGGGTTATTCTGAGTTGTGTGACACAGTTACAACGTCGCTAACGAGGCTATAATAATCTTCTGATTCTACTGCGACTTGATGATGGGTGCTAACGTTCATGGATAAGATATAAAGTAGAAAAGTGTAATATTTGGTTGAGTCACGAGTATCTGTATACTACTGATATGTGTAAGACATCGAGCCTTAAGTAGAATAAGCTGTGTGTGGTAAGACATATATCAAACAAGAGCAACCTTGTAAATTATGAATTAATAAAAATTCGGTAGTAATTTGTTGTGCATCGACACGCGTTCAAAACACAGGCGCTCTCAATGAATCTCAGCTCGCTGCAAGCGTCACACGAGCGTAGTCCTGAAAGGAAAAGCGAGGCGCACAGACGCACAGCGTGTCCCTCCGGTATAGTACCTACATACAGCTGCAAAAGCTGGCGTAGTCCTGCAGTGGTTATCGCACGGGTGCGTCGCTTCGCCTACGTTCTCCCAGCAGAGCCCGGAAGCAGTAAGTCAGTGGAGCAAGGTAGCGCTGAAACGGCCGAACGTTATCCGCGATTATCCGCGGCGTTTGCCCTGATCTATACGCGCGGTCACGTGGGCCACACTGATGCACCGGCGCCGTCGCGCAATCGATATCCTACTCATAAGCGGGTGACGCGGCCAGCAGGCGCCCGACCCTCATAGGGCTCGGCTGTACAGGTACTTAGCTGCCCGTTATGTGCCGATCGCGAGGGAGGCTGGCGCGCGTTGTACTCAAGCACATGTACTGGGTGTGCCTTGGAAATTTCTCGAAAAGAAGACTGTTCGATTAGTTTGGATGTGCCTGATGTCGCTGGGAAGAAAAATTCGCGGCGTTGGTACAAGGTATTTAGTGTACGCTGTTGACATACTGACAACGTTATACTCTGATCCTACAGTTTTGTTTTAAAATAGGATTGAACATGAACATGAAGGAGCAATAAATTCTATTTGTTTCACATTCCGTTGTCTCTACTGCAGAGGATCTGCAGCAGACCCCTTAGCGTAATAATCGCTTCCCTTTAACCCTTCAAGATACTCTACTATACTGTGACTGTATCCATATATGTACACGGTATGCCATATTCAAATGAAGACTGTACACATCGCAAAGAATATTTGTATTATCATTACGATATCAATGCAATATAATGCAAATTGCAATATTCCAATATCTTACGTACTATTGCAATCAGTATTTAGAGATTTCTTAAATCTACAACTAAATATACTGCCTCAAATCTTTAAAACCAAGTCCCTGAAACCTATCGGAAAGTCGTGCTTATAATCGACCTAACTTTCGACGCACCCTGTATACACGTAACGCATCTACACATGTGTCTAATTAGCGAGGCAAACAGTGTATAGCCAGCAGATAGCGGAACGCTCCGCTAGCGCGGCTGCCAACCCCTCTGATTCAACTATATAGATATACATAGGAGCTGCTGCACCGTATGACAACCGCTGCGGTTGCATTATATCGACCAACTACTACTATACTGCTGCGACGACGAAGGTACATCGCGGAGACGCTGCTGTTCCGTGTCGCAGAAGAAATTATACCCACTCCCGTCGAGCAGACGTTTACCGGAGATTGTAGGTATTGTTTTAAGCAAGCTCACACTGACAACTCTTTGTCTTGAGGTTCGTGTTTACTTCTGATCATCTGCATAATGTCTTGAGTCCCTTTCTGGCCGTTTGTACAGCAGTATATGTATACACATACGCAAAAAACATTCCCAGAAAAACGAAAAAAAAACCCCTTGGCAAAAATGAACTCTCACAGATGAATTCAGGTTAAAAAAATCTCTTCATAACGGCTACAAATTGAAAAGCAGCAAAGGAATTATGAGCAGCTAATGCGCATTGCTTATAACATTACAATGCCATACATCCACCTCCTCGTATACAAAGACAATCCGACGCAGAGTTGTATCTAATTTTGCACTTTAATGTTTTTTTCCAATAATACGCGCGCGCATCGCGTCTCAATCTCGCATCTCTCGCGCCGATAATTGCGTTTTTCCAAGATGAAGAGATATCCTTCGCATCGACGAGAGAGAGAGAGAGAGAGAGAGAGCCACGCAGTCTGAGGAAAAAAATCTCCGTAATAGCCGCGGCGGATCGAAGAATCTCGACGCGCAGCCGATGAAAAAAACTTAAATAAATCATTGCCGCTGTGTACACCTACTTGAGAGGCCATTAAAATTTTGAGCCGACGACGAAGACGCGTAATGACTGTATCTATTCTCTCTCGGCGGAGTACTCAACGTCGCAATACACGACGATTCACACACGCACACATTGAAGCGCGCACCGTACACACCATACGTGTACAAATCGGCACTCTCCAAGGAGATCGATATTTTCCCATCGTTAAAGCATTAAGCTCTTGGCGATCCGATACGCGATCGTATGCGCAGCTCATTTTCCACTCGCAGTGCGCGAAAGACGGAGAGAAAAACACAGAGAAAAAGGAAGATTAAATCTCAAGGAAAGCTGTCCTATCCATCTCTACGGCGCGCGTTACTGCTTCGGCTTCGATGACGCGCGTCGTTACGAAAGCCTCTCTCTCTCACTCTTTTTATCCGCACGCGTCACAAACACGCACAGCGCGTTACATATACTTATATCTACACATACGCATGCATTCGATCGGGAGAGGGGGCGTTAATCTAGTCTAAATAAATAATCGCACAGCCAAGCGTTATATGCGAAAACGAGCTGCAGCGTAGGTACACTACAATGAGGAGCTAATGACGCGCGAGAGACGAGCTAATGATCGCTGAATCGTCGTATCACGCGTGAGTCTCTGCTGTATAATAATCTGTACGCAGAGGTTACGATGCCACGGCCAACTCTGTTTGTGTATACGCGAGGCGACGTGCACGTGCGCTGCCGAGACGTATACTATGCGCTCGAGGCGAGAGACGCGTCTTCTTCGTTTTGCTATCTCGTATACGACGTATTCTTGTTTGCACCGGAGTAAGAACGCCTAGTGTATGTGTTTGTGTATCTGTGTTTGTTTACAGGTCGACGGTCCTTGCGCGTATATATGCACGCGCAGCGGTACAGTACGCGACAGTCTGCAATTATGACGCCGCGAGACGCGACGCTCTCGTGATGCCAATAATACGTGGATAAATACTATTTTCATTTACGGGATGGATGCTCTCTGTTACCTCTGTGTGATGTTTCTATACGTATGCACTTTTGCACTTAGAAAATATAAGAAATATTCATTTCTCTCAATGTTGTAAGAAGCGCAATTTATTTCTCATTGCAGGTCGTGATTATTCGAATATATAACAGACTTCCTCTAGACCTTCTTCTTGTAAGTGCACGATGATAAGAAAAAATAGTTATGAGAAGAAATGAGAGAAAGAGCGCGCGTGCTACTCTCATGTCATCTGCAGTCAATAGTATACTTATAATTTGGGTGCTAAGAATCTGATTTGACAAGGAAAAATACTGTAAACGTCAGCAAATGACGCATTTACGTAATTTTACCGTTATTCGTACGCTCAGCTTATCCACGGACATGATAAACATATTTGTTTTCCTCTATCTATCGAGGCAAGCGAGACAAGTCCGCGCGCTAACTGACGGCAACGAGTCTGCGTACATTTTGTATATATATAACCTATATGTGCACACAATATACAGCTAACAGGATAATCCTGGCGCAGTCGTGGCTACTAGGCAGCTCAGCTCTCAGGGCCAAGTTTAGATCATCGACGTTTCTGCGAAGAGCAATCACTTTCGAAGCGTCTGCAGCACTGCTGCGCGTATAAATGCACACACATACACATATGCTATATACACGATGCTGGGGGCAGAAGCGAGAGAAGGACAGAGCCAGTATAGGAATGTTAGCAACCAACGCGTACATT
The DNA here is from genome assembly GCA_900474305.1 of Cecidostiba fungosa. Classification (NCBI taxonomy): domain Eukaryota; kingdom Metazoa; phylum Arthropoda; class Insecta; order Hymenoptera; family Pteromalidae; genus Cecidostiba; species Cecidostiba fungosa. The sequence continues at coordinate 118,429 of UCOJ01000279.1, read as the reverse complement.
GGAAACACTAATGAATGGTGCAACGCTGCATGGAGTTGCTTACGTAACGATAATGATAATCATGATTCGTCTAATTTCGCGATCTCCGTAATCGCATTGATCTTTGCCGTGCGTGAAAGTTGAAGGTTTTTTCGATTTTTCATATATCTTTTGCGCAATCTCTATATCTCCCTCCACGAGAAAGACTTCTGTTATTAACAACCCGCCAAGCAGAACATGTGTGTGTGTGTATGCACTACGCAAAGCCTCGGATTCTTCGCGTTCGACTTCAAAGTGACTCAGTTGCAGACTTTGTCGTTCTTGCCTGACGCTGGCTTTTTTTTTTAATTATTATTCTTCGCTTCGTCTTTTATTTTTTGCCGCCGGAGAGCAAGATCTTTTGTGCAATGCGTATATACTGCCTCGGGAAAACAATTATTGGAAATAGCCACATGCCTCTTCGCACTTTGATGTCCAACGCAAAGGCGGCAATAAAATTTCTCAGCTTCGAAACGAGCGAGTGAGTATAAGACGGCAGAAAACTAGTGGAGCATATAATTGCATGGTTATACTCGAATTTCTTAATAGTATACTGGTGTTACTTTCAACTTGTATAATTGATCGCTATTAATATTATTGGGTAATCCCTTGGCTTTTCTTGTTTATTGATATTTTTTTACAGTTCGACGATTGTTGATTGTGCAACTTTTGCCTGGGTCTTCAAAAGATACATCGCGTACAACGATCTCAAAACAAAATTTCCATTCTACCAAGCAGCAACTACTATCACATAAAGCAAAAAAAAAAAAACGAAAAAAATCATGTCACTGGTAAAAATGCATCAACAAGCAACATTATAGTCTCTGACAACGGAGTGATCAGATGACCCGCTCGTATTATCCCTGTCATCAGTCACTCTCTTTCCCTCCCCTTCCAGCCTCCTACAGGCACACATTGTGGCTTTTAAAACACCAGCAGTAGCAACAGCACGTGTGTTTTGGAGGGGCGACCGTCAGCAGTCGTGCCTAGTGAAAATAAATCATGTTTTCTGCCGAGAGCCGGCCGCTGCGTCACCGTAACTTTCCACCTCGAGGAAACTCCAGAAAAAAGGGCAGAAAGAGGAAGAGAAGAGAGACCCTCGTCACTCTCCGGTGGCGTTACTACCGCAGTGCCTTACTGCTGTAAACGAGGCTCTGCGGTTGCAAAGTTGTTTTGTCGTAGCATCATAAGAAAAGGACACGGTTTTGGTGTATGCATCATTTGATTTTAGTGTTTTTTTCTGCGCATGAAAAGATACACCATATACACTTTGTTTTTAATCGTGGTGTAAATTCAATCATCCAACAAAAATTAAATGACTGGTAGAATAATAATGATAAGTTGTTGAACACTCGTTAGTCATTAAAATAAATATTAATGCATGCAAAGTTTGAAAAAGGTGAGAAATAATAAATAACGGGCAAGGAGACGTCGAGAAACTCGTTTCGATGCACACATTAGCGCTTTAAACGATCGCTATAATGTTGAGCTACAAGGGCTGCTATCTTGGCGACTAAAGCACGAAATTATCCTGACATACGTGTAAAGCTTACGAGCCGCCGACTGTTACTTAGAATAGTCTACGAAACGACCATTAGAAGCGTTAAAACCGCGATAAATATCAGCAGGGCAAAGAAATCAGTAGAACTGAGAAAGGGAAGGATAGTCGATTCTACTAATGAAGCTAAACTGCGCTAAGAAATGCGCAGTCTACGAAAAAAGAATTCCTGCTATACACTTTGCAGCAGTGCTTACCATATTTTATTACACTTCTAAAATAAAGGAGCAAAGAAACAAGTTGCTCCGTTAAAGCTGCACACACTAAAGATAAATACGACTAACGCATTCGGCTCGATTAATAATTATCGGACTTATGGAGATGATACGCCTGATCCTTGAAGTTATTAAAGCCAAAAATGGATCGCACCAAGACTCGTAATAAAGTTTTCATCAGAGCACATTGTTTTAAAATTACTCTAGTTTTACGACTGCCGCCTTACGAAAAAGGAATCACTACCTCATAAATTGCTATTACGGTACTTTTGATATCAAGGCTGCAACGACCGACTAAAAACACAACACATCGATTATCGCGACTCTAAATCAAAAGAACCGACAATAACAGAAGAATTTCTCCGTTTACGGAAACAACACGGTGTAGCGTATAATATTGCGAAACAATTGAATCTCGCTGGTCGCTTCTCTCCTCCCTGCACGATATCTGCTCGTACACAACATCAATACGCAATTCCTATGCCATGACTGTCGTTGCATTCTCACGGAAGTGAAAACGCGCTTATTATTTTCGCGCAAGAGAGCAGCTAGACGAAAGACAAACGCAGGTGTCCCGGACGTCGCGAGACACGACGCGACTTTGCCATGGTCAAAGTCAAGCGCGATGATTAGTCGCGTCTCGCGCAATCGCTGTTATATCGCGAGTAGCGCTGGTAGCCATGTATTTTTTCTCTCAACTTTTTCTTCAATGAATTAGAAGGAAGTGCGCGCGCGTTTGCGAGATTGCACCTGTGCCGACTGATTATGTAAACATAATGAGACGCTAGGGAACAAGAGGGACAGGACGTCGTCATCAACGTCGTCAATCGCTATCCGCTATGATTGGCTGACGTAGGAGGATTTCGAAATATGGGAGCGTTTCGTTGGTTTCATAGGAATGCATGAACAGCGGTGGGGTGTTGCGATATCGTCCTTTTGTGGACCTTTGCTTCTTTGTTTATTGACATGAAATTTACTGGGAAATGCTGTACGAGTAGAAAAAGTTAAACGATTTTATACTATCATGATCATTATTTTTGATCCAAAGCAAATTTTGTTAGTTAATGATAAATATTCTTTGTGCGAATAAAAGAATAATAACCATAATGAGTATTCAGAAGATAATGCGTTAAAGTACTAGTGCCAAGTATTATACAATGTTTTTTTTCAAATGCAGTCATAAAATTTACTGTGCAAGCGTGCATCCTTTTGTTACTAAGAACAAAGTAAGATATTACAGAAGTTGTACAATTTCCACATAACGCAGACGATGTAATTTTTGATGTAATATCGCATTATTATATAAGAAGGTGCTTACAAAGGGATTTGGAGTAATGTTATAATCTTCCTGTTCATAATTTAAATTGAATTTCTGTTATGATCCATGCTAATTATGTAATCGTACATATTTACGAGTAATGAATATAATTTATTATTCAACTAATGCTCAATTGTTTGTGATAATTGGAATTTAAAATTTCAATTATTTTTTCTCCTGTAAACAGAAAAAAATTAGTTTCTTGGTTTACGACTGTTAAAAGTGTCTGTAAAAAGATAATAAAAGCAGTAAAATTAGTTTTAAAAATATTAAAGTAGTTATAAAAAAATAAGACAAATCAGGCTATATGAAATGTTCAGGTACCAACACTACTGAAAAACTTCTTCACTGTAGCAAGAGGTTCATTTTTATAATATTGCTGGCAGTAGTAGAATAAGATTGCGTTATAGATTTTTCTCGACAAAGTGATGCCGCATACTGCGATCGACGATTGCTTCTCCGAGAGAAGCAAAGAAAAGGCAAAAAACAAGAACGACTGCGCGAGCAATACAATTTAGCGAGCGCGTCAAGGTTCACGAACAAGAGAATACAAATAACGGCGTTAAGAAGACTCGGGAGCAGCAAGAATTTTTGCGAGCAGCCGATCATCGAGAACAAACATCATTCCGAAGTAAATTGCTTCGAAGGCAAACAGTATTTTAAGCATTTACGCAGTACACAGAAATTCTCTACGCATTCGAGTTACCGGGCCCTTACAATAGATCATTTAATCGTTGATGCGAGAGCCTTGTGAAGTTAGCATCCGGAATAAATAAATATAATGTTGATTTTCCACGAATGGCTAGCCGGAGCGCTAGTTATTTCTGATGTTTCAGTATTCAAGAAATTATGTTACGCGCGATTGGAAGTGATTGATTTTGCGTATTTACATTGACAGAGTGAATCCATCACAATTTTAAGTCGGACAAATACGAGGACAAATATTAAACATGAAATGTAAGTATAGATTACAAGTCAGGATGCATCGCAATAAGCTCTGTCCATCACTCCAAGACGTCTTGGCATAAACGTTGTAAACGTCACAGCGGTCCAAACCCTACCCTTCGCTAAAGAACAAAGCGAGCGATTGCAGAAGTCATAGAACATATCTCAGCGGCATTCACTCAATACAAAGAAGAGTCACCCGCGCGATGCATTGCCCGAGCCCTTAATGATTATTCTTTTTCTTCTTCTTCGCGCAGAGACGGTTATCATCGGCCGCGGCGTTGCGTGCCAAGATCGCTTTGACCTTCTGTCTCTTTCTCTTTCGTCGTTCGCATTAATAATTTACATCACCGCCGCGCACAATAGAATCGCAAGCGTGCGCCGCGGATTTATGCGCGTCCGCGCCGCCACCGCAGACTCACGTGCGTGCGCATCGCAGCGTGCGAAGCAGAAGTAACGCCGACTGAATTATAACGAGCCCGCGACGACGACTTCAGTGGTCGAATAATATGCCTTTGCCCTTAGTCTAGGGAGACGTGAGCGAGTTGGACGTGCACATCTTGAGATTCGCCATTGTGGGCATGAAGCAGGAAACCAATATTTTTCGGCCGATTTACTGGAATTTTGCGGATCGTTAACGTTAGCATATCAGAAAATAGCATATTTTCTTTAGAATGATTGACAATAATTTAAATTTGAATATATCGCCTGCTTTACGTGATACATTGTATTTTTTTCTAGATTTGAGAAACGATTAATACTTTTTCAAAATAAACAGTAATGATTCACGTTAATGCATGCATGCATTCTCACTGCAGGTAAATTTATGGAAAATTAAAAAATGTAAAAAGGTAATTTCTTAAAATGGAACTTTCGTCATTTAAATTTAATCTATAAGATTAATTGCAAAGAAAATGTTGAATACGTTTTTATAATAACTTAGCTCTCATAAAATGGCGCTGAATGTAAATAGTACTAGTATAATAAATCAGTGGTATCACTTTTTATTGACTGGCGTTATCATATTTATTCATCAAGTTTTTTAATCAGGATTCTCAATATACGGCAAGGAACTACGTTAAAATTGATCACTATAAATATTTTTTTAAATCACGTACCCGATCTGTTTCAAGCACAAACCGCGATAAGAGGACGACTCTAAGAGCATGCGTTAGTAATATAAACTAATTTTTTTTTGAGTCCAGTATTTTTACACGTAGAGTAAGATAAACAAACATGCAACTGTGATACGCGCATACGATTGAGCAATATAAATTTCGCACTCACGCGGCGAAATTTTTTTATCCTCTTTTCTCTCGACTGTGCTTTTATCGTGTAAAGATCTCGACCAGCGTAGGTGTAACACTACTGCAGATGTAAATGTCTCCATCATTCATACTACTATGAGATGCGCGTATATATGAGCTTCAGTTCGATCTACCCTGATAAACGCGAATCGACAGTAGCTCCTGACTGTATATACATACAAGTGTGGGAGCAAGAGAGAGACGGAGAGAGATCAGGCGTAGATTGAGAGCCGCAATCATCGGCCGATCGAACTTAATTGTAGCGCACGATTCCTACGGGCTAATCAAATGCGCATAAATCGGATTAGACCCATTGGGATTAATGCGAAGGCGAATGCACGTATACGATAGCGTCTCTCCAGCGTGAATGTCTGCGCGTTTACACGGTGTCACTGAAAAGTCAACCGGCGACAGTGACGTGATCATTATCGCCGCAACGTTAGGCTAATGACAAATTAATTATACGCGATTCGAGCTCCTTTTTCTTCATTGAAGATTATTATGACGAAAGTAGGTAGATGTAATGTGCATCGGCATCAGATCCAGTTTTTTTTTCTTATAAATCGAGGCTCGAGCATAAAGTCTATTTACGTCGTTGAAAAAAACTTGACAGTATACGAAAGAGGATTATGCGGAAATAATAACCCTTGCGCTATAATGTGATGGATAACTACTTGATATTTTGCAAGTATGTAACATAATATATGTCAATGAATGGGTTCAAAGACAGTGTATCATATTCAGTTTACCCTCATACGATTGGTTAGCTAGTATATTACACATACGTTTTCATTTCGTACTCATTTTTCTTGGTACATTGAAATACTCCTTTAGTTCTTATATACGAATAATTACAAAAAGTTTCTACATTTAAATATGCAAAGAAGTATTGTTCTGTAATTAGTATTGAAATGAATCCCTTATGCGGATACAAACGTCGAGTGCGCAGCAATGAATTTTCCAGCGAACGTAACGTTTTCATTGCTAGCGTTGAGCCTCTATTAATAGTGCAGTATACCCACACATCGCAACTCGCGGATTCGCGAACGAAGGCTAGGCGCTCGCGGCGCAGCTAGCGATAAAATCTCGGCGGTTCATAAAACCAGTAGTGGTATTAAGTGAGCGGATTCAGGTCTAGGGCAGTGACGCTTCTGCCTGCCTAGTTTCCATCTATTTGCACACATTCTTTTTTTTCGCGATTTCACCTTGCTATCTTTAACCTTGCGCTTCAATCCCATTGTTCTACGCCCTTAACGAGCCTGTTGCAAACGGAGCGTGTCTGATTTTTCAGAGGCAATAAATCGACCCGATAGCAACGCATCGCTACGTACCGTGAGTTTCGTTCGCGCTGTGAAATAAAGTGCAGCGCGTCGACGCTTATGCAAACTCGCAGAAAATAATTGCGGCCGGCTGATGCGAAAAAGAAGAAAAAAGCCGCGGAGCGAACAATAAAGCTTCAAATACTCGGTAATTAATAAGTTACCGGCGTAGCATCTGATTTTCAGTAGTCAGGTTGTTAGTTCAGTAAATATATCAATCAAGTTTATTTTAGCGATGAAAAAAAAACAACCCAACCACACCATTATAGACTATCCGATAATTTTTTGTTCATTTTTAATGCGAAACGACTCGGACAGCAATTAAAATCGATTGTATAATTTTAATTATTCTCGGAGTGGGTCGCAGTAGCCTTTCATAATTCTCAGCGATGTTCAATCCCGTCGGATAATTATCACTTTTATAGTTTTTTACGAAAGTAAACAGAAATGCATATGCGCCTTTACTATTCAATGATAACTATTATCCATAAAGATGAGTCCTTATTTATACCGTAAGTGCGAAAGAATAGCTCGCGGCGTATGTGCTATGTATACACCCGAGGAAGGTGCATATACCTCTTAAAAGAGTTACAAGCGCGCTTAATATGCGCGACCACGGCAGACGTATGGAGTCGGAACTTTTGCGCTTCTCTCTACCTCGCTTTTCTCTTTTCCTTCTCGCTCTCTCGGCCCATTGTTGCTCTTCAACGCGGATTTCATGGCTCACTGACAGTATCCACGTATCGGGGAATAGCTTTGAATAAGTTAGAATTGATTTGCAGCGAAGCGGTTCTGTGTAAAGGAACGCGTGCACAGGGTGTAAGAAAATAATTGTCCTATAACGATGCTATGGATCAGAAATGCAAATTTGCGCATGTTGGAAAATCTGTATGTATGATTGACAGGCTGTTTATTCCAGAGAATATATTTACTTATAGTGAGCGTCAGTAATGAATCGGTTTAGAAAATCTTGCCATATTTATTAGAAACTAAACCGATGCCCTTCCGAAATTTATGCTTCATGGATTGATTTAACGTTGACAACTCCATATTGTAAACACATGTTCATTAGCATACGAAGTTTAGAGTTGGAATCATGCCCTGATTCCAGATATAAATCGCATTCCAAAGACAATATCTTTGTCGAGAATGAAAAATAAAAGAGAAAATCTAAGAGACTTGAAGATCGAGTCGTTCTGATCAGCGGATCAGCATCACGTGTTCAATAATTTTCCACTGAAATGAAAATTATGCCGGTTGCATAAACCAGCCAGCACCACGGCTACTCTATTGCCTGCAGTTTACCCGACAGCTTGGATATGGTTTACGAGTCGAGGGTAATTAGGGTCTACTGAATTTCCCAATGCAAATAATTATCGTGTACGGCGTAAGGACGGTAGTGGTACAACGGACTAAGTCCTACGACTTATCGGTAAGTGCTGGTGCATCGATCTTGGAAGGAGATTTTCTAATGAATGTTAACTCGTGAACAAATTTTCATTGGTAATGCTTTTTTGTTTTACGCATACTTTGAAAACAAAGGAAACCTTGACTTGCATTTGAATTTGTAATTTGCCACCAGATTGCATTAAGAATAAAATTCATGTAATTCTGAGGAGAAGGGGGACGATTACTTGCACTGTATTGCCTACATGATAAGAATACAAATTAAGTAGGCAGATTTTTTTTTATTTGCTTATTTTTGAATGCAAGACTATAAAAATATACAAAAGGTGTATGTAAGAAGAATCTTCTTTCAAAAATTCGGTCCAGAGTTCAAGTTTTTCATCAAAATATAATGAAACCGTCTTCTCGCATTAATCATTCGAAATATCAAGTAAGCTCCAAAACCGTGACAAAGCTGATCCCTCTAATGGGTGAGAAAATGCTCGCCACCTTCGAAGTCTTTCTCAGGTACATCATTCCCCTCATCTGACATTATATGAAAAGGAAGAAGGTGAAAAATTAGACACGCGAGGGATAAAGGCGTTCGTATTTTCTGGATATACGCAGTAGGTTCCGCTAAGGTGTATCTGCAGAAACTCTGCAGGTACGCAACTTTGAGAGGTGTATATTTACGTAATCCGCTGACTCTCGCGGTAGTCCTAGAGCAAGCGAGGGGGGGGGGGGAAGAGGGCGGAAAGGAAGAACCAGAGGTTCTTAACCCTAGAAAGCAAAATAAGAAGAATCCAACACGCTAAGCGTAAGATGGTTGAGAAAAGTCGTTATATGTAAAGGGCGATAGAACCTGCAAGTCTTGAGGTAAAAATGGGAAGGGTGTGGGCAGTGGTTCAGGTTAGTCAACAGGTGGCTAACCTGAGTGCCAGGGGAGCAGCACGCGGCTAACCTACACCAACAATCACTACGATGCACAAATACAAATCTCCCCCGTGGTAATATAACTTAAGAAGTCGGGGCAGGCAGACAGACAGAGAGAGAGAGAGAGACAGAGAACTGAAGATTCGCTCTCGCTCTGTCGCACTCACTTTACTGCATATCTTGACACACACACATTTATACGAGCTTGCCCCATCGCTAGGGAGAGAGTGCGCGAACACGTTTAAGAAGGGGAGAGACAGAGAGAACAGGAGAGAGAGAGACCTGAATTGTTCGAGTCCTGCACGTGTTTCTAACGTACTACAGCAGCCCCTGGCATCATAAAATGGTTCTCAGTCCACTACGGATTTATTCTCCTTCAGTTCCCTCTCTCTTACTAGAGAAAGATGAATAGATACATATAGAGAGAGGGAGCTACCTGAATAAAGCCAGTTGCCTGGAAGTTTGCTCGAGGGTTTAATCCATCGATTTGTCAAACACAAACAGTTTCGCTTTTTTTTATTATGTGAGTCGAGTTATTGTACGATTCTTTTGCTCGCATAGAAGAGATTTTTAATTTGAAATTAACTCTGCGTATTAAACCGCTTTGTTAACGCGAACCCCTATACGTAAACAAAGAATTAGTTACAGTGGTATACCCACTAACAATAGATCTGCAGCAGTATAACTTTAAACATTTATTAATTTAATTTAATCTCAATTTTAAAATAATAACTATTAAATCATAGAATTAGAATTTGATTTGAACGCGAGTGAAAGAATTTTTATCTTTTGTCTGAAAGTAGGACACAACCCGCACCAAAGGATTATATCACTTTATCTCTGAATCAAATCTCGATATTTTTTATTTCTTCAGCAGTCTATTCAATGGACGAAACACAATAAAAGCGGAGAAAAAACTCGACGGCAAAATAAATTCCTCAAAATGTCTCTCCTTTCCATCTGAAATTTTATCAGTGTTGCGCAAAAGAAATCTCCCTCGATTTGCATGAAAATAGGCAAGCGCGTTACGGTTTCCCTGTTGACAAAAGCCCAGATACATCCATTACACGTGTGTGTTTGTATTGAGAATCACTGGTTGATCCTTTCGCCGTGGGGCACCGTGCAGTCCGTGACTCATCAGGCCCCTCGATTCCTCCTCCTCTTTTCTCTCCAACACATATAGGTATATATAAATATACGCGGGAGCAGGCCAGAGCCGAGCCAAGCGAGGAGAGTAAAAAAAGACGAGCGAACAAAACCCCATCTCTCCGTAGGTATATATACGTATAGACACCGGCCGGCGGCCCAAAGAGGCAGAGCAGCGTCTGATCGATTTACGTCCCTCTCGCGCTTTCGAGAGAAATTTATACAACGGTAGCTGCGCGCGCGGATATCACCGGATCATCTGACATCGGCCGAGCGATCTTTTCGAAGCCTGTACCTGCTTGAGGCGATAGGATACGCGCGCGCTCGCTGATCGGGGGATAATGAAAAAATAAGAGTATCATCTCTCAGCTCGATCTTTGGCCGTATACTTTTCTACCGAAGAGTCATGCGAACTTAATTGCAGCGATGACTACTTCAAGGTTAGAACGAGAAGGATATATATGTATAATATAGTCGCAGGTTTTTATTATAGCAACGCGTACAACGGCGCGAATAGTCGAGTTTGCGAGACCTTCAACCGCTGCTGATGTGTATGAAGTGTACGATGGAGAGTTGCTCATCCCTCGCTCTTGCATTATTTATTGGATTTAATTTATTGCGTTGCGAAATATAACGGCATTGATTGTTGAGATCGTAATGAGATACATGCTATAAGCTGTAAATTTTACCCACGTAGTAACGAGAGCTTCTTGTCATATTTGAACGAATGATTGGTAATTAAGTGATAGAAGTGAACTGATATAATAATGATTATTGTGATACATCAATTACGGAACTTTATTATCTTCAAAATATTCATAAAATATGCAAATTCAACGAGATGCCTATACTGCAGTACAATAGGCTAGAAAATGGAAATCCCGAAATCCAGACTCTTGAAAAAACTACATATAGGTACGTACCTGCTTGCACTTTGCCCACATTCACGTATATTGCTGCAAAGAAAAGAAAGCAGAAAGAAAACGATCGGAAGAAAAAAGGGCAGTAGCTCAGTAAGCGCTTGACGCCCCAGGTAGACATGTATCGACGAATCGTCCGGGATTAATACACGCATACATACACAGGCGCGGGTGCACAGAACCCGACGATTGAATATGCGTCGCGCCAGGCACAGTGAAGAAGCGAAGGGACACTCAACGATCCTCTTAACCCCGTGGGACTTTGATGCGCGCAGCGTGTATGTGCCTACACACACGCACACAGCGCTCTTGACCCATCTGTCCCCCGGCAGCGGCTTCTCTGCTAACGCTCGGCTGCGTATCGGATTCCCATGCACGTGCATTCGAGCAGTGTCATCACCTTCCGCAGGGTACAGCCCGTACCTGTATACATCACGCACACACGCAGCCTCTCTCTGCTGCTACTGCCTCTTTTTTTCACGGGACCTGTGTATAGATTGTGTTTTAATATCGCCACCAACACACTCGTGTAATAAACCCCACCCTCTATGTGAGCGCGCGCGCGCGCGCGCAAGGTACGTTAGCCCGAGGCAATCTCGCTGACGCCCTCTTTTCTGGGGCTCTCTGCTCTCTTTCTCTCTCGCTTAGAAAACCATGCACCTGTGAGATTCCCATGCACACCGGCTTCCCCCTCGATGGCTGCTGCTGCTGCTGCTTCTGCTGTTGTCCCCCTCGCGATAATGTATATAAAGCCGGAGGAGGAAGAAGAAGAAGAGGATAGAAAAACCGAGCGCTGCAACCGTTTCCAGACTCGCACACGAGCGGCAGGCTAACACACTTGTCCGAGTTCGTTCTCCTTTACGCCTGAATGGGGTAGTGCTGCACCTGCGGACTTTTGCCATTATACGTAGACGGCGGCAATATGTACCGCGCACAGGGGGGGAGGAAGGCATTGATATGCAGATCGACTGGCTCTTTGGGTTAGGACGACGCTTCGCGCTGCGTAAATAAGACGGGAAAAACGCGTTTCGACGCTATTATTGAGAGCTAGCGCACGCGGAACAGGAACGGCTCGTCGCCGCGCGTCCATTCAGCCTCTGCACTGCGGGAGAGATTACTTCACTGTACCTCTACCCCCTCGACGTGTTGTGCACACGTCATGCAAGAGAGTTACGGGGTCATCGGGCGCTGCAGTTCACCTATACTCTTTATTTTCGCTTTTTGTTGTCGTACGCGCAGAGCGAAAGGGGGTCGCTGCTCTCGCCGGTTGAATATGTTAATTCATCAGTCGAGAGGCGGTGCTGGGCACACTGACTTTTATTCATTTTTCGCAATTTTTCGCAGCCATTCGGATCATAGGTGACGGCTGATGATGGAGTTTCACTGCTGACAGCAGGGTATAATGACCTTTGTGTCCACGGCAGAGAGCAAAGACCTCGCTGAATAGCGCCGTATACACATACGCACGACGCGGGGCGAATTCGCACAGACGATCGTTCGCCCAGATGGTTTCTCACGTGCGTGCGCGCCGGCGATGGGGATGATTTCAAGACCGATGACGACCAAAACATACGATTCGCAGAAGAGTACTCTCGCCGTGCAGCCGCAGTGATCCATTATTTAATATACCAGTGAGACCAATTTTTCCGTCCCGCGCAGCAGTACCGTTATAATCGATCCCACACCGCGGCTCGAAAATATGGGAATAAAAAAGAAGCCAGAGACGCTTTCTTCCCTGGGATATATATTGAATGCTGCTCTGAGCAAACATGGTCGATCAAGTCTATTGCCGCGGATTACGGCCGTCTCTAATCGAGATAAATTAGAGACGGGACGACTCGAGCGCGGTATATAAGCTTTTTACCGCGACATAGGCGCACTACACTAGAAACTGGCCGCGGCAGGTGACGGGCTGCGGAGCGCGGCTGAGTAAGAGTGAAAGAGACAAAGACAAAAGATAGAGAGCCGCGCGATGACGAATGACTCAGGTGGACTAGCGCACGGCCGCTCGCGTAATTATGTCACTAGTCACCCGGGCTCTGTGTCGCGTGTATATATCTATACACACGCGCGTACGGAGGAAAGGGAAGAGAAAGACGAGTTTTCGAGAGCGGAGAAAGGATTGAGGAGAGCGAGAGGAGCCACTCTCTTTTATCCGCGAACTTGGACGCGCGAAGTGAAGAGTGAATCACCGCGGGGATTGGCTTATAAAACAACCGCTGTTTATTTTTTATAAACCTCGGCTCGGTGGCCCGAATGTGCGACGTTGAGCAATCGATGACCCACCCAATGAGACTTGCCTCTTTTACACAAAAGACGAAAGTCACTACTCATGCTTATGCAACTGATGCTGCATTGAAAAAAAATAAAACGCACTCGGATAACTTGGATTTGGCAAAACTGAAAATTTCACATCGCGTACGTCTGGTAGTCGGCGTCAAATCCATCAGCAGAGTCGCACGACACGATCCAAAGCACGGATCAAGGAAAGCGCACAAAGGCCTCGGGGCGAACAAAAACGCTGCGGCAAAGCTCAGGGAAAGAAAGCAAGAAGAAGAAGAAGAATCGAACCGAGAGAGAGAACGGCGGCGGCGCTAACGAGAAACCATAATCCGACTGTATACATATACATCCCGAAGCAAAGAGCCTCGCACTCTCCACGATAAAACCGACAGCCATCTCTCGTCGGCAGTAGAAGCAGCGGCAAGTAAAATATTTATTAATTACACCGCTAATTGGAGGGGTCTTGGCACACAGAGAGAGTGCCTCGAATAATCACCAAGTCGCGTATAGCTCGGAGGGTAGTTTGCTTTGAGGGATTTTCTGCGCCTTTTTCCGCAGGCGCGCATAGCTGCGCGCGAAAAGCGAGAAAAAAGCAGCGCGCCAAGTGGAAAGCCGCCGACGACGTGCAAGTCCAATTATTATCGGGCCGCTTGGCCACTATGCGACATCGATTACAAAGAGAGCGCCGAGTATACGCGCGACTCTGTAATAATACGCAGCGAAACCTATGTAGGTATACCTGTATACTCGTAATATTACGCGGAAGCCAAACCGGCGGCGCGCTGTATATGTATATAAATCAGGTGATTAAGCCGCTAACAGAAAAGCCGCGTGTATTATGCAGAATTAATCGATAGCTCGTGTAAATGCGCGCTGTCGACGCGAGGCAATTATTTCGCGCTCCGCTCTTTCATTAACCTTGTAACCCTGTTGCGCCGCCGTAGCGCTGCAGGTTTAGTCGAGGCTCGATATATCGGCTCTTTAATAAGGTCTTTTGCTCGGCAGCGATAAGTTTATCAACGAATAGCTTTGCGTGTAATGCTGCGGTCTATGCATGCAGAGGGTTATAAGCGTTTATTTGCCTATATAGAGCGAGTCGATGAATCATAATAAAGAACGCGACAGTAAGTTGTAACGTCAAAATAAATAGCCGTCACTGCGCTCACCCACGTGAACTCGGTTATGCTTTTTTCAGCTCATAATTCTTCGAAGCAGTGCTCTAACCGGAATAGAATATTCTATAGACAAAACTCATCTCTCCGAGTAGTATATTATTTGATCTACAAGCAACAGTTTCTACGACCCCATGGAGTGTCCCAGAATCGACGCCTTTTGCGACGCAATATCGTGACGTATACACATATATAATATACAAACGCGTGTGTCTCGCTTATCCAGATTTAGACGCGCTTCGAAGCCCTGCGCACACAAAATCTGTCTCGCGTGTCGCGTGCACTTGATATTCTAGCGCTGCTACAGAGAAGTGTCTTTTTCTCGTTCGCTGACAACGCCCGGCAATTATCAACCACTTTGAAAGTGGGTCAAACCTCGACGGCCATGTGTCGCGTGGTTTTTTTTCTAAACGATTTTCGTTAGTCCACGAGTCTCCTGCGGTTGGAGGAAAGCGTTGCTTTGGTGGGGTGACGAGCTAAGATTCCGCTCAATCTTTTGGAGTTACTGAACGAATAACGACGGGCTTCTATGTTTTTCTAAATCGAATTGACTTAGAAACGCAATAGCTCCAATTAGACGTTCGAAAGAGAGGTAGGAACAAATGAACGAGATAATACCACAAATCATCGAGCTCCAAACTGAATGATAAGCAACTGCCCGCAGCCACTACAGAAGCGTCTCGTATAGAAATATCAGACTAGAGGTAAACGGCCTGAAATCTCAAGATTCCTTCCACAGCAGCGCGTCGCTTGAAATAACGAGCACTTGAAAATCACACTCTTTTCGCTCAATTTTCCGACGACTACTCCGCGTCCATAAAGGCGAGAGCTACCCGCTAACACGTGCACGTCTCGAGCTACCGGATCTAAATTAAGCCCGAGCCTAGGCACACTCGCCGGCCTATTATGCTATCGTCGTAGTTGGCTCAAGTGGCACTTATACAGTCCCGCAGATAATGTCGTATAGCTTGCGATAACGATAATTGCACGCGATTGACAACGCGCAAGCCTGGCAAGATCAAACAGCGCGAGCGTAAGCGCGCTGCAATTTACTCGAGACTATCACGGTTTTATAGTTGTGGGTCGCGCCGGCGAGAGCAAGTGAGTCATGCGCGAGCAGGTACACATAGAGGAGACACAATGCGCTTACCGGGGCATTACACCGTGCTATGTGGAAGCCATCCCTTTGAACCGGCCACTTTATGGACGGAGGCGAATACGTTTGTTTCTTCCGCGAGTGCAGCGGCGCGTGCGCTTACGCTCGTTCTTGCGCGAAATACGCGGGGATTTTGCAAATTGTTGCGATTCCCGATTCAGAGCTATAAGAGAACGAATGTGCTGGCGTTTCGACAGTTCGCGGGAAACAGTCGAAGCTTCATTGTTCTGCTCGCTGAATGAGTTTACGAGGAAGAGGCCTTCGAAAATTGTTATTAGATAATGAAAATGTCGGCCAGGTGCGTAACAATCTACTGACGCAATGCACGGAAGAAAAAGATCTGCCACAGCGAGCATACGGAATGAGTACTTGCTAGGACTAAACTTTCCCCGCCACCACTTGAAGATAGGGAAGATAGGTGGAGCATATAGGCTCTTTGCCGTTTACCTCACCTTAATCTTTGCACTTATGCCAAAACTGCTTAGTTGTATCTGCTTGAGTCGCTCATGCTACAAATGCTGGTTTCTTTGATTGTTACGTTAGACTAATTTTTGTGGAAATAAATCATGAAAACGCGTAATAGTTTATTAATTGATAAAGTGCAAGCGATCACGTGCACGCGTCCCGTTAAATGCAAACATTTCTCGACTACGTGTCTCATCCACCTTGTACCACATATACCTATTGAACCCATGAGCAGCACTATCGCTCGCGCTCGACCCGGCGAAACTCAGATCCCGCTTGGTGAGTCATAAATGAAACAAAAGGCCGAGCATCTGGCGTGGGTCTTCAGCATGTTGTGTGTATCTATATGCACACCGCAGAAAAATGTCAAGCACGCGCGTCTCGCAAGGCGCACGTATCGTCTGTATTTGTTCGAGAAAAGCTCCCTCTTGCTTCCCGAAGGAGCTTTTCTTTACAGAAACTCTGTTTTGTGGCTTATCTCTGTAGACATATTTATAGAAGGTGCGAAGCGGCGATGCTCTATAAAGACGAGGCAGTGACGGCATGCGACTCTGTTATGCATCATTCCTATGCTAAAAAGGATATTTCACAGTTTCAGGAGCTGCCGGTAATGTAGGCCTCGGAGCTAGTAGATAGCGAAGGGTTGCTTAGTGGAGTTTGCACAGGTCGATGGCGAGGATCAGCGGTGGCAAGTGAGGATATTTGCATGCATGGCATCTGTATTTCGTGCTAGCGCAGGAAAACGAAAGAAAAGGTCATGCACTATGAAATCGCGACTTTTACTACATTATTCAGAAGAAGGTTGAATCATTTTGAAAACTCAGTAGATGATTTCAAAAGAAATTGAACTACACGTGGAATTCTGGAACTCTGGTTGAAAGTAAGTGTCTTCTATACAAAGCGTAGCGCCCTGAACAGTAGCAGCCAAAAATTAAAGAAAAAAAAGAGCTCGCCTGTAGAAAAAAGATCGATAAAAAGTGTACAACGGTCGATACCGAAATTAGCTTCACACAGAAGCCGCTTTTTACCATCGCGGCATAATAGTAAAATAATATAATTGCATTATCTCTTAACGTCGCGGTACGAATAAATAGCCGCGCAGCCCCATTATTACTTTTAATAACAGAACAGCCTCAAAGCCGTGTAATAAGGTAACGTCGGCCGAGAGAGATCGTATTGGTCGTATACCAGCACGCCGAGCTTGCTGCGCGTACACCCGCAGAGCGAAGCGAATTCACTCGCATAAAAAGATTCAGAAAATATAAAGAAGATCGACGGAGCAGGGGAATCATCATGAGGCAAAAGGGAGATATATACATTGAAAGGAGCAACGGCAGCACCTCGCCGTTAGACATCATTATAGAATCGCTTCGAAGAATCGAACCAGAAGCTGCCGAGGCTTCATAAAAAGTATCTCTCCCCCCTGACAGCACACCGCAGCATCATAAATATAATTTCCATTTCAGACGCGGAGAAAGAGGAGAGAAGTGGGAGTCGCGAATTTTTACGGCTTATTTACACGCCATCGGAGGGACTGCATCGCACTGCACTTACCGACTTTCAATCCGCCGCTGCGTTTATAAACGTCGTCAATTGCCGCGTCGCGCTCCCCTCGTGCTTCGAGCGCAGTTTTTCTTTTTAGCCTATCTCTTTCTCTCTCTTTCGATCAGTCCGGCTGTCACTCCGAGCGCGACTCACTCTCTCGCTCTTGCTTGTCTTTTTTCTCCTCGCTCCCTCCTTCCCTCGCCGTTGCGCGCACTACTCTTCTTCTCGAGTGCCCAGCGCTGTCGTCGTCGTCCGTCGATGGACCCGGGCGTTTCATTACGCGTAATTGCCATGGTCTGCGGTCTCTGTCCCCTCGGTTCTACAGGTACAGTATCATTTTCATAATGACGCCTCTCTCTCACTTGCTCTCGTTCTCCCTCTCGCTGCTTTGCTGCCGAGGAGAAGAGGAAAAAAAGGATGAAAAAAGAAGTGATTCCTCTTGTGCGCGTTGTGTGTATAAAGCCAATGGATGCGAGGGATATTATATGCGCGTACGTGCTGCTGCTGCTGCTCGTCCTGCCCGTGAATGTGCGCATAAGAAAGAGGAGGAAGACTCGTCGTGGAAAAAAAGGGGAAAGGAGGGAAGATCCGACGCTCGCATGGGTATAAGGTTGAGTGCGTATGGCGAGCGGCAGTCATCATCAGTCGAAAGCGATAAAGCACGAGGAGCCGGTAGAGTAGAGCGGCGAGAGGCATGGGATAGGATATAATTTAATTTTATAGAAACGCTAGATGGGCCTGCTCGGAGGAGCACTCCCTTGTTTCGAAGAACGGGAACTATTAGAAAAGTCTTCTTCTCGTTTTAGCGCTGTTGTTCTCGAAAGGCAAAAAACAAATAAAGTATACGTAAGAAGACCCCCTCGGAACGCCATCATTCACACCCACTAAATCAGCCTACTTCCGCGCAGGACAATCGCAAAAAATAAAGAACGCAAATACAGCGAGAGCGGGATTTATCCCACACACGTTACCTGGAACTCTAAATACGATGACCTCATCCCTGCACCGACCGACTGATGCAGCGATATACGACGCACCGAACGAGGAAGAGAAGGCCCGTGTGAAAAGGACTACGACGATGAAAGAGAGAGGCGACAAAAACAATCGGTCGAACGGGTGTGACCCAATTCCGAGTCGGACAAACCGTTGCGCAGGCGAGCCTCTGACCGGTCCGGTGCTTATACAGTATACACTGTCTATACGCAGTGTAAAAGCTTCAGCCCATTCAAACACCACCCCGTGCGCACACAATACACGCGGAGAGCCCAGGCTTCTCGATGCTTGTCTATTCAGGCTGCGGAAAAAGTGTGTAAATGGTTCAAACTGCCTTTTTACGTAGCCTCTCGGTCTTTGACACGGTGCGTGTAAGGGGACGACTTGCGGTGGTGTGGCTTTATTTGACCGAAAGCAAAAAGGAGATCCACACCCGGAAAATTGCTCTGCCTAACGTCGAACTATACTGAGGTCTGCTGTGACTCTCCATATTATATTTTTCGAAAAAAGCAAGCTCTGATTCGTTTGAAAGAGAATCGACAAGATACGATCAATTTTTAACGAGAACGTTCGTAAAATTAAAATGATTACCGCAATCATTTTCGATAAATAACTTGAGCATCCCACATCTCCCTCCCGCCGCCACACGGGCGTAATTTTACCCGGCGTGCAATAACAAGCGCGTTAATCCCTGGCCGACGCACAAAAGCTGCAGAAAGAGGTCGTCGCTTATAATACACAGACCGCTGCAGCATGAGCGAAGAAGTTCCCTTTCTTCTCCTCTACTCTTTCTTTTTTGCTCTCACGCGGACGCAGTAAAAAATTACCGACAAGAGAGAGCAGGAGAGAGAGAGAGAGAGAGTCAGGCTGCGGCGGCTACCGCGCGTACGCGCCGCTAAAGTCCGGCAGCGCAACCGTGAATAATAAGGAGTAAATGTTGTTTCTCGCTTTATTGACTTTTTGCCTTGATTTACTCTCCGCGTCCTCCTCTTCCCCGAACTCGCTCCCTCGACCAATTTCAGCTTCTCTCTGTCGGGCTGTCCGCGCGCGCTCGCGGCGCAAAAAGAATAAGCGAGACGAGCGGTCCCGCGACAATGACGCGGAAAAGAGATGAAAATCGAGAGAGGGAGAGAATGATTAACGACTCCTAAATGACACGCACCCCTGCTGCTACCGCTGACGGTTGTGTCGTGTATACATATAGCCGCGCGACGCGACGAGAGTAAAGCTTATCTCTGCGTGAGAGGTAAAAGAAAGGGAGAGAGAGAGAGAAAGGGGAAAAAACCGAGGCCGCGATAGTATTAATTTCCGTTCGAAAAACTGCGTGCAGCGGCTGCGCAGCAAGCAAATACATAATGAGAAACAAAAAGAGGAGAACGAGGGAAAGAAGCGAGTGCAGGCGCGTAAAAAACTACTCACGGCCGTCGCTCGGGACCCGAGGTGTAAAGCCTCGGCCCTTATCTCTCGGCGATCGAGGCGATACGACTTTGGGCTGGCTCGACGCAGCAGCACGATAATTATCCTTCTCGGATCAGGTTTCGCGAGAGCGAGCGAGCGAGAGAAAGAGCGAGAGACGATGACGCAAGGGAGACGGAGAGAAGACGGCGAAGGAGGAAGAAAATAAAGCTGAGAGAGGAGCTTCGACTTGTCTAGAGGCTGTGGAGGAAGAGAGACAGATAACCAGCGCAAGTAGCGTCGTTGTGGCCGTATCTTTCTCTCTTCCTCTCGCTCGGATACGAACGGGGCTCTGCGCCACTGGGGTTCAGCTGCACTTTGCCTTCCTCGCGCTTTACCTTTTCTCCGTCGTCGTTCTCTTTCTCTCTCTTTTCTTCCACAGCCGCTTCGACCGTTTTCTCTCGCCCCCTCTCGGTTGCACCGTCCTCTCTCTCTCCTTCTCTCCGTAGCTTTCGCTCTTCGCCCGTATTCCCCTTCCTCTCCGCAACGGTGGCTGCTGCTGTCCGCTTGCGAGAGAGAGAGAGAGGGGGGGCCCTGCAGCTATCAGCCACTCGTGTTTACATCGGACCAATGCTGCGCTGGCCGCAGTATAGGAGTAGAGAGAGAAAGACAGAGTCCGAGAGTTAAAAAGGAGAACTAACACAAAACGAGCAGCAAGCCGAACCTCGTGTATCCGACTCGGCTGCTTATATATGCGACGCGTCTATCCCCAGATACCCGTATCACAATATACCTACACACACACACACTTGTGCCACGAGAGCTGCACACATACCCATCTTTATAGATGCAAGCAGGAGGAGATCGGGGCAGCGGGGCACACCGACGCGAGGATTTGTCAAAACAGAAACTTGCTATATTTCGACGAGTCACGTTTTCTGGCTAAAGAAAAGAGAGTGGGGGGGGGAGCAGAGCGAAAGATAAAAAAGCTATCGGAGACGGAAATGCAAAGATAAAATTGCGGGCATGGCGTTATATGTAGAACAATGAGATGTTTCTGGTGAGACACGATGCGTGAAGTAAGGTGAACGACCTTTCTAATAGTCAAATTTTATATGCGCAGTTGACTTCGCAAGAGAACATTGTTCAATAATTTTAAAAATTCAGTGGATTGCATTTATATTTAAAGAATTATTATTCACAAAATTCGCATGACATTACGCAATCTTCTATCTGAGAATGAATATAGCGTTGAATCGATTGTAAACAAGAAATTTCAAAGAATACGAAGGTCCGAAAAACCCCGAAGTTTTAGTCACCGTTCCGTTAGTTTCGCGTAATCCAGTATAGGAAATAAAATATAGAAGGTCAACAAAGCAGTAATTTCTATCTTATTTTTTCCCAACTCCATTTTACGACCTAACATTGTCCTTTAATGTACTAGGTGGACAAAACGTCGGAACGCCATGATAAAGACATGCGTTGGTTTTTCATTTTAGATGTCAATCATCAAACTGCAGTGATTTGGATAATCTGCTTGGATGCCTTGAGCGATTTCAGTATAACTAACATTATGCCATTACTACTTCTCACCCTACTATTAGTTCCAAACACTAATACATATTGTACATATACGGTGGAAGACACGACACCCTATATATAGAAGCCAAAAAAGCAGCAGATCGCGCGCCTCCCGTGTATCCTGTATACCTATAGCAGTTATCCTTGAAGGCAAGAGTGAGGGAGGGAGAAACAGCGCATCAAGTTCGCGTGTCCGACTGAGTATTAGGAGGACTGTAGCGCTAGAAGAGCGTCATCCGGGAATCTTCTAACGCAAAAACACGGTCGGACGTGCCGCGAACACGAGGATTATTTATCTATCCTCTAGACTCCTTCTCAGTCACCATCTTCTCCTACTATTATTATCCCCCTTTTTTGGGTGCCCTCTCGCGCGCGACGCGCCTCGCCAGAAGGACGATCTGCTCTATAGTCACGGGCACGAATCCTTTCTCGGGATCTCGCAGGTATATGGATACGGGTCTTCTCGCTTTTTCTCTCCTTCTGTTCTGACCGGTGTTCTACTCTCGCCACCTCCTCTTCCTTCTCGGTTTCAGTAGTAGGCCTATATGACAACAGCGACTGCGCCACATAACATAACACTGTATCAAGTTCGGCCTTTTTCTCGTCCCGCTCGTGTGTTTTGCCGAACGATCAAACGCGCGCTATTGAAGCCGCGCACCATGGGAGTATTCCCGCGTCTTATTCTTCTTATGGAAATTTCGTGTCTTATGAGAGAAGTAGACGCGCTGCACCGACGCAGTCACACGCGTGCTGTCCCATTGTGCGCGACCGAAAATTATGTATATACATTAGAGCGAACGCGTATCCGTCTTGCGCTTTGATATGCAGATGGGATTCAGTATAATTTGGGAAAAACCTTCATTCCTTCGTCGAATGTATAATCGTATTCAATCACGCGCGGTGAAGTGTCGCAATTGAGATGATCTATGCGTGACCCTTTTTTATTCGTTTCTTCTATTCTCACCCCTGCGGCGCCGCTTATTTGTTTGTATATATGTATGTACGTGCGCCCGAGCTGGGATCGCGTCGATTCGTTCGCGCGGTTATACCACACCTGAGAAAGTCACTTATGTCAAGTGCTCTCGCCAGACGAAAGCTTTGTCATAGCTACACACGCACACAGACACACACTAAATATATGACTGTGTATATATTTACCCATGCGCGTTTACACGCTTGACTGTTCGTGGAGAAAAGAGCAAGGTACGCGCGATAAATATTTATTAAATCACCCCGTTGCGGTGGCAGTAATTTGCGAACCGCAGTTTTGATCGTCCCGGAGAGAACAGAGTCATTAATCGTGTTGCTCGTACGCTCGTGAAACGACGCACTCGGATCAGCGCTCTCGCGCGTATGGAAATTAACGAGACCTGTAGAGTTATAGTACGGGGTGAAGAGGAGATTTTTCACGCTATGCAAAATGCTCGCGAGATCGTACATTAGACGCAAAAAATTACTTCCCTTTGTCTGGACATGGATTTATTCTAGTGAATTGAAAATTTATTCATCGCCTAACAGTTAATACAGTACTTTGTTTGCTTGATGAAAAATTAAAAAATTATACTTTAAATTCGGAGAGTCAAAATTTCCTCTGAATTACAGGTCATGCAGTAAACGCAAAAGGGAGATACAGCAGAAAAAACCACACAGTGACGAGAAAATACTTCAACATGTTCCTCCGACCTATTTTATTATTCAGAGTCGATATACCGATCTGGAACAATACGAGTATAGAGTAACAATATAGCAGCTCGGCAAACTATACCTAAAATTAGTATTCGCCGTGAGATACACCAGGGGGTATACCATCGGCCTCTCCTTCTTCGTTCGTTTCATATCGGTGCAGAGCGCGCAGCTTCTCGTTATTTCGCTGGGGCTTTTCTTGCTCATCTCTCTTCGCGGAGAGCTCTGCGGGCTACCGTTCATCCATAACTGATTGCAAAAGGCTACCGTCCCTCCCCAGCGCGCGGCGAAATCGCCATTTGTTCTACCCACAGACGCCGCGAGCGAGGAGCGATGCTCGACTCTGATGCAGCCGCGCTTGTGCGCGCCGAGTCGTAAGAGGATCGGGGTTCAAGTTCACGGAACGAGCTGTGGCCTCCGCGGAGCATTCTATGTACTTGAAATTTCTTCGGTTTGGTATATAAGTGAGATAACTGGCGAAAATACCATAAAATTTAGTTAACAACGTTACGATAACTCGATTAAAAATCAGCATAATAAAACCGGCTACTTTCGTAATAGTTTGTTGTTCGGAAATTTAAAAAACGGTTGCCCCGTATCGCCTCTCAATCGAGTTGCACAAGCAAATGACCTAAATTGAAGCTATTTACTCTGCACACACAGGGTGAAGACAAGAGGAAGAAAAAACACAGACATTAACGGATAATTAAAGAAGGAAAACGTAGACGAGGAAGGGACAAATAAGTCAGGCAGAAGAAGCGTCGAAACCAGCTGCATAAAAGAGAGAGAAAGGGAGAAGGGCAAAAGCTACAAAATAAAGCAAAGAAGAAGCAGACGAACCAGTAAAAGGAAAAGACCAAGGCGAAACAGAGAGGGAAAAAGAGCAGACCAACGACCCGCCTCCACGCGCATCGACACTCTTCGCAACGGTCCGTATACTGTACATACACACACGCATACACACACAGGCTTGCACTTATCAAATCGTCCACGCACACTTTCACTCCAGAGACTTTTCCCTCTCTTTTCTTTTTGCTCTCGAAAATCACATACGAGTATACCTATACACAGATGCAACCGAGGGACAGAGACAGCAAGCAGCGTCACTCCCTGACGCGAGCAACACACGCGCCCGTAGCCTAGGACAAAGACCGGCAGAGAGAGAGACAGAGAGAGAGAGAAGTCTCTCCTCTCGCAAAGTGGTACATGCAGCGGGAGAAGGAGATCCACACGGATAGGGGCCGCGTACGCTCACACAGTGCTGCGATACAACGCACACACGTGCAGCAAAACCAGTCTAACCACCTCATGACGATCTTTCTTTCCTTTTCTTGCAGCTCGCTCTCCCCCTTCCCCTCCACCTTCTTTCAATAAAAGCTTCTTTCTCGCTCGTTGCTCTTTCCTTTTTTCTCCTCTTCCCTCGGCTGCACCCGCTCGTTTTCTCTGTTGCTTTCCTTCTCTCTGTTGCACTCGCAGCATTTACATTGGACGTTTTCTCTCCATCTCTTTCTCGTCCCTCATTTTTTCCATTCGTGGTTTTCTGTCTGTCTTCGTCTCACTCCTGAAATCGGCTATTTACCTGTTCGTTCTATTGTATTCCCTTCTCTCTTTTTACGTGCTTATTTTACTCCCTCTTTTAACTTCAAACGCCTTGATATGTGTGCTCCCCCTCCCTCTCTCTCTCTAGATTTTTCTAGTCTTCAGCTTGATGCGGAGTCTAGTTTCAAACATTTACGTTTCAGTTGGCTGTACCTCCCCTTTCCTCTTCCCTGTTATTGGCATAGGGTCGTGGTCAATCATTTTTTTTCTCGATGTCTCATTCTTCTTTTACATAACACGATCGATCATATCCCGAGGAAAATCTTTGGTGAAATGAATACAAATGTTGCATTGATACGTAAAGGATCTTTTGTCCATAAAAACAATTGAGGTGTATCACTTGCGTTTTAAACAAACGATTTCATATGATGTGATACTAGAAATATTGAAGTTTACGAATTTCTTTTTCACAAGCATTCGATCGAGTGTTTATTTTACGCGTGTTTTCGATACACATAAATATAAATATAAAGTAATACGGATCCCGCATCACATTAAGCACGAATAATCAATTTTCTCCATCAGAGCATCATAATCCCTCCTACGATACAAAAGAAAAAAAAAGAAAAACCTGTTCAGAAAACTTCACAGGGTTCCTAACCACAATGTACCGGCTCCCTCCCCAATACGTTTGCTACTGCTACTATTATACTCTTACTATTTTCCAAGACCCATATAGTACAAGAGCTCGTCTAGTCTATCCTCTCTCTCCCTTTCCCTCTCGTCCAGCCGTGCATCTCCCTATAGCTATCCCCCACCTCTCCAATCGTCGCATCCTCGTCGCACTCGCGGGGGCCCGATACGACGCCGAGGCCAGTAAGTCCTCTTTGTTGTGGCCGGAGCAGTGGTGGGGGGAAGCAATCAGCGCGGACCCGCGATAACGGGGCCTATTCTGTCGTAACCCAAGGCGGAGTGCAGCAGCATCAGCAGCAGCAGCAGCAGTACAAGTCGCGTTAGACACGCAGCGCGTAATGCGCTTATGCACACTTGCTATAAGCGAGGGCAGGAGAGAGAGAGAGAGATGAGAGATAGAAACTGCATGCACTTATACGGGCTGCACCCCGGGTGCTCATTATGGTCTGCGGGTATATGGACGAAATCACGATCTTTGGAACAAAAATTGGAGACGCAAGGTGTATGTTCGAGAACCTTTTTCCGTCTATTGTGCTCAGTAAGAATATAGTCTTGTATTCGAATTTGGGTCTTTTATTATGGTTATCAAGAAGAAGTGGGAAACGGGGTCAACTCGTTTGAGTGACTTTTGCTTTCGTCCGACAGAATTAAAAAAAATATATTTTAAACAATATACGCTGTTAATTGTTAATAATAATAAAAGAAGTTGAGAAAACTTAATTTTTATAACCGAAAATCGTCTTTACGGAAGAAAATAATGAGGTTTAGCATTCAACTGCGCATATAGATATTCATGTCCATTACGGATCTACACATATGGGTCGCACACGGGCTACATATAATACCTCTAGACTGAAAAATAAAAAGAGACAGGCTACACCTACGACGGTTAGAGTAGCTATAGGGTAGACCGAGATGGAAAAAGGCTGACGTCGTTAGACTAGACGCGGAGAAAAAGAGAAACGCCCATTCGAGGCCCCCAAGTCTGTGATTATTGTGATATTGATGAGGGAGTAGCAGAGCTGCTGTTGCTGCTGCTGGTGCTGCGTAAGGGGCTCCCCGTCGAAAAAGTATCACTCGGATGGAAAATTGTTTTACGCGTCGCGGTTTCTTTTCGCTTGTTAATAAGTTAGGAGGGGCCAGGAGAGCGAGACCTTTTACTCGTTGTGCGGTTCACCTGATTTTCCGTGCGCGCTCTTAGAAAGGTTTTACCGGGAAACGAATTAGCACGGAAATTCGTGCACTTTTGCGTATTAGATTATTAAGATTATACCTCCGGTAAAGGGTATCTTTGATGTTTTCTCTTTATCTGCGTTTGTAGCAGTTGTTTGCCAACCTCTAATTAGGTGAAATGTAATTCATTGCTTGTTTTAAAGATTTATTTTTAGTGCTCGCAGTACAGAAAAAAGTACAAACTCTTATTATAGATTCATAATTAAGATTGCCGTAGCAGTAGCTTTTGCTGGTTGCACGATTATTAACGATCACGTGAATTAGCCGTAAAACACAACAGTTTTGAACTGGCCTTTCCCCCACCGCTTGAACTTTCTGGCTCTCTAGTCTCCTATTAGCGAAGATAGGTGGCGCATAGATACTTCTATTTCCCTCATCACTATCTGTGAACCGAGTGTATGTGAACGCTCATGCTATAACTGTCTGAGACTACTGTTACTTTGCATTTATCAAAAACCAGACAAATATCGATATTACCAAACGGCGTCAAAGCCGCGCAAAACATAGTATATCCTTGCATGTTCTAGTATGTATTGGTGTTCGATTCTACCTACATACGCGCGCGCGAGAATCTTCTTCTCGACGTGGATCTTGTCGAGCCAGCTGACCATTATGGCGCAATCCAATTAGCGAGCACATGTGCGCGCTCGGCCGCAAGATCGCCGGATTATTTACGCGTGCGGCCCGCGCGACATACCGTTATGATCAGCAAGCAGGCGAGCCAAGGGGAAGGGGTGGAACGACTTTGGAAATCGATGGAATCCAATTTTCCAGCTTCGCGACGGAGGATTAAGTCATAATAGCGAGTCTTACGGGCCACTGCCGATCGCAATAAATTTTCTTTTGCTTTTTAATCTGGAAGGTTATGGAAGCTCTGCGTATATGCGCTTCAGTTACCTTGTTGTGGAGGATTTAAATTGGACGGCGTTTATGGAACCGGATATCTCACGGATGATGATGGTAAATTGTTTTTTACGACTGAATCTTTCTTCTAAAATTCATCTTAATCGTTGTAATAAAGTAAGAAAAGGCTCGGTATTACATTGCTATATTCAGTAGAAACCTGTTGCACGACGCCGAAGTATACCAGAGTCAATCCATAACCGCGAGTGACAATAATGCGTGCAGACTCATTATAATAAACGCGCGCAGATATCTCGACGTAAAACACAGCAATGGCATTATCGAGCATTTCTTTCGCAGGGTGTACATATTTATATAGATAGAGCGAGACACAACGAAGACTGCTGCACGACTCGCATCGTCCTGTTTTTCTAGGTTACAGCAACACATAACAGCTCTAGAGCATTCGCGCGTCCATAAACGCGAGCCGCACGCGCGGACACAAGGTGAATCGCTCGCACCTTCCTTTCCCCCTGATAAAGGACACCGCAGATATTATTATTATCCTTGGGAGGTTTTTGCTCCGCGCCAGGAGTGGCTCTCCTACGCGTACGCTTACACACGTTGGAAAGAAGTGCGGCAATAGCGCGCTAGTTGCTTCTTGCCGATGCACAAAAATCGACGTTGCATAAATCAGCGCTTGTGTTTATGTATACATACGGTTGCACAAGAGAAATTTATCGCCGGTTTCTGTACTGCTGCTTCGTGCGCGCGACTTTTTTTTACGCGTACACCTTCATCAGCGCAGCGCGCGACGGCGCCGTAATTGATTCTTGAAATGGGCTTGATTAAGTTTTTGCCAGCGCTGATCTCGTTTGCTCGCGCTGCGAGAACCCGACGACATGTTTACTTATTTTCGTGCGTGTGCAGCGGCTCCCGGTGCTTTTTCGCTCTCGCGCTTCTCAGGCGACGTATGATGGATTGCAGGAATCGAGAAGGTTTTGCGTTCGGCAAGTGATGATCCCGTCGATTTTTATTTTTGCAAAAAACTAAAAAAACTATAAATATAGTGCCTCGATTTATTTGACGATCGATTTGTCGAGCACAAAAGTTTGCAAACTGGTTTGGCGCTGTTTCTAGACGCTATTCATTTGATCGCGTTAAATATTTAATGCGAATGGTTTCAATGTTGCATAAGTAGCTCGATCGACGCCGCGATTAACTTTACGATGCCTATGCAGCAAATCAAGATTTTACAGTTAGCCTTGCCCACGCACATGCAGCGGCACTAGTTCAAATTAAGCAATGCGATCTCACGATCGCACTCGCATCGTTTCGCGGAATGAAACAATAAAACTCATGACATTCTTTTTCATAAAAGCGAGTAAAAAAATTTAATGCCAGCGCGTCAACGTCTGCCTTTACGGCGTGGCGACCTTCTTTTTCTCTTTCTCTCCTCGCGAGCGCGACTAATTGATTATTTTGCGGAAGATCGATATGTGCCGCGATCGATCAATCAAAAGCGAGACCTGCGCAGAATGTCATCTTAGTTTCAGGTGTGCTCGGCGTGTAAAATTTCAAGAATTCACGATAAAAAAAGAAATGAGCCGTTCGTTGTGCTTTCCGTACGACCCGCCTGCAGTATAGGCTATAATATGCAGTGGCTCATACTGTATAACAAAGGAGAAAGAACTATGTATTCCGATCGGCAGCGATTTGTAGAGGACAATGCGAGGAGATGTCAGATTGTGCATTTTTCTCGCTAGATCTTCGATCGTGCTCAGCCGTATGAAGGCAAAATAATTCAAAAATTATTTTTTTCGATACGTTTGAGCGAACCCTCACGTGTTTCGCCACGAGCGATTCTTTATCGTCCCATCGGCTCTTATGAGACTTTCATTAATAATCGTTAGCGATGCAATCGGCGAGTATCGAGGTGGATACAAAAGAGCCGGACTATGACAATGATATTAAATCTCGCATGGATAGAGAACCATTATAAATTTTGATCGTCCAAGATTCGTAAACTCAAATGGCAACCCATTGAGTTTATTAGATTGAATAATTTATTTGCACTTTCAAACGCCCTTTATCTCGTTATTCATCCGAGCCGTTCAACATTTATTGTTGCAATGAATTGCGAGTCTGGTTGAAACTTGAGAGATATGCACGTTATAATAATTTAGCCCCGGGCATAAAGATCGTTTGTCACAGCTAAAATAAAACTGAAAAACGTGTTTCTCGAAACCATATCCATACTCGATCCATCAAGAATTA
Organism: Cecidostiba fungosa; assembly: GCA_900474305.1. Lineage (NCBI taxonomy): Eukaryota > Metazoa > Arthropoda > Insecta > Hymenoptera > Pteromalidae > Cecidostiba > Cecidostiba fungosa. Next base: position 88,506 of record UCOJ01000279.1, on the reverse strand, counting down.
ATTTTCCAACCTGTACCCCAGCGTAGACCCTTGATACCGGTGCCCGAAGCTCGTAAACTCTCTCACGCCGCGTCGTTCTCTCGCATCTTGTTCCATCTCTCTCGGCGACAGTGATTTCGTAATAATTTCGCGCTTCGTTGCGCGCCTTCTCGCAGCTACCGAGAGCTGCACTGCACCGACCTGAATCATTTAGCCGCTGCTTCGTAGAGATACCTGACGAATGAAAAAGGCAGCTCCGGCTATGACGACTGTCGCGTCCAGCAACACATAATGGAACGATCGTTAAGAGCGCTCGTTATCACCGTCGTTCTCGACCTATTGGCTCCGAGCGCGGCACGATCTCGAAAGGTGTAAAAAGCCTCCTCTGCGCTCTCTATACCGCGGTAATTCCGCGCGCAATTGTAAACAATTATACGGCTGCCATGGTTTATTTGTCGATAATTATCCGGTGCGAGCGAACTGCCGTTGTTACTCTCTCGCGTTTGAGATCTTTTTTTTCCCGTAAAAAATGTTCAACCCACATTTCGTTCATTTGACATTTCAACTGCGCCCGAGCGAGCTTAACCGCCTCTTTGCGGCACTCGTCGATATGATTGTACGAGACTGACGCTTTGTGTAGTTGCACTGTTGTGGTTATTTCATTAAGAACCGTTAATAGAGTTTTGCGCGTTCTGTTTGAAAAAGGTCCATCTTACTCTACCCAAATTACAATAATAAAAAGTATTGACGCCGACATAATTACTATTGCAAAAACTGACGTTATAACGAAATCGAATCTTGCACAAAGATTTACTAAGACAACAGAAATGTATTATTGTCTCGAGTCTCAGACAGTTATAGCATTAGTGGCCCAAGCAGGCCCAACACTAGGCTCGCAACTAGCGATGAGAATAGCAGGAGGAAAGCAGTTGATACGAAGTACACCTCTTGCTATCGTATTTTCTCAATTAATGGAAATTAATTGAAAATTTTCACTTTTTGAGGTTATCGTAGAAATCGAGTGCGAAAACGAACAGCCAATCAGGAAACTAGTAGAATGATTACTATGACTTTTATAAAGTTGGAAATCTCAAACGACGAGTGTTCAAGATACTTCAACACAGCATAAATTAATTATTGACCGATATGTATAAGCATTGACCATGCGAACGATCATTTGAAACCAGCGTACATGATCCTGTCCTCAAGTCATCGAGGGGCAGCATCAATGCCATCTCGACTGTCAGTATTAAACGCGACGGAGAAACGGGAGCTCGACGATGAGGAACAACGCAGGAGCGCTATGGAGAAACTCGTCAAGTGGAACCGAAGCAGCAACGACGAGTATACAGCTACCACTGCAACGCGATACCAAGCTGCGGGCCTCGCCTTTGGATAGACTGTTTATTAAGGCAGATGAAAGGCTAAAGGAAATTAATTACTCTTAACTGGCGCGTGCACTAGTCAATGGTTAACTGCTCCGTCCGTTGATAGATTTATTACTCGAGTCCTGGAACTCAAGTATATGCTTATGAGGATCGAATAGATACGTGTCTCTTACATTTTCATCTTGATCGTGGAAAAATAAACGCTGAGGTGTAAGTAGCTCGATCGTCCAGACTATTATTGTATTAGTGCAGGGAGTCTGACCAACCGAGACGTTACTACTGGACGCTGAAGGTTTCTTTCGTACATACTTCAAATTTGATTTTAAATGCACGCAAATAAAACTAGAATCATACTAGAATAGATTTGTACAATAACGCAATTTGCACTCAATCGTCGCCTTTCCCGCAAGTCTATTATTTCCTCATGAAATCGAAGAAATCACAGCGCAAGGTCCCATATTACATTGATAAAAAAATGTAACGCTAGCAGCACTTATAGTTACTGCAGCGATTATGAGCAGATAAAAAAACGTAAAAGAAGTGCCAGGCTGTAATTTCTCGCAACGCGAACGACGGCGCGGTGTGCAGCGAATTTTTTCCGCTAGGTGTGAAATGCCAAACGGGCATAATTGATAGGTGTGTTGTTAACGGCGGCGCGATACTCGATCTTTGTTGGTGTCAACGCGAACTAGACCCTGGGCGACTGCATATATCAGTCGGAGTTTTTCATTTATCTCAATATAAGTATATACAATGTTGTATCTGTAACACGGTCTACCGGAAAACGTGATTGATCGAGTGACGTTTTGAGTTACCTCGCATTCACAAATTGTTAGATAATAAAACGCTCAAAGAGTCGCATCACGGACGCGCGAGTAGCAAATATCTGCATTATAACGTATCAAATTAATCCGCGAGCAATCTAAACACCTGAAAAAAGCAATCCACGATTGATTCCGAGTATATACCACACCGCGATTAACTTCAGCCCGCAAAAATACGACCGCAGAGTGTAATATCGATTCCCGGGTATGTATAGACACATAATATATCGATATCCCGCGCAGAGCAAGTTCAGCCATCCGCGACGGATCTCCCACTCGTCAAGGTGTATAGGCTTCGCAGTTCGCGCATTATACATCTCCGCGGCACGCGCGAACGAGACTATATACTCGCGGCCCACACATTATGTCAGCGCGGCGGCCGCCGGTTACACGAGCAATGGAAGCATATATATAGCAGCCTAGGCGAGGAGACCGCAGCGGCTCGCACTATCTGGCACATGTGATGCGTAGGAAGCGAAAAGAAAGGGAACGCGCGAGACAGGTTGGAGAAACTCGCTCGGCCACCAGACGGCCTGACGTGGGCGATACTAGCTGTGAATTTTCCGCAAGCCGCCGATCGTTGACACCGGCGCTGCTGCACAGCATTATCGGCGTTGCAGTTGTATCCTTGCACCGGAAAGCTAATTTGCTTTTTAGCTGCGGCTGCAAGAGCGCCGGGTGTTTGCAGATAAACACGTCTCTATTATCGCGCAGGGAATATGTTTGTGCGGTGCTTTGAAAACTTGTTGTTGGTCAGTGAATACGATATTAATCAGCGCTGAATGATCTTCGAATATAGTTTCTACAGTTCCTGTTTTGAATTACAAAATCGGCATCTGAATAAATATAAGCTCGCTGAATATCCATCCAGAGAGACGCACGCACTGCAGGCAAAGTGACGAGAAGAGAAGTCAACTCGGGCTGGAATATAGTAAAAATTGAATCTCATTCCAGCTCGATGGACTCGCGTGCGCTACAGAGGGAAAGGGGAGACGCGCGCAACTTCCAGCTAGGTCCCCGCCGATCGCTCGAGCGTCAATTTAGATAAGCCTCAAACGCGATCTGCACTGCTGCGCACAAATCCAGTCTGTCGGTCGCTCGGCGACGTGCGGCGCGTATATTTTCACATTAAGAAAACGCCGCCGACGATGCGAAACAAATCGAGCTACGACGAGCGATGCCACGCGCGAAAACATTTAATAGGGGCTTAAGCACGTATCGCGCATACACGGACTCCCATCCGGCTCGTAGGTTCTGTCCGAGCGTTGCGATGTGCACGTCGACGCGACTACGCCACGGCAGCGCAGGTGTTGGCCTTGAGTCCTGCGGCTCTGTGCAACAATCTCGCTTTCGCGAGGTTTTTCTTTTTCTTCGCCGAAGCTCGACGCTTCTGCTGAGAGAGCAGTCTATACGGCAAGCTTTCTTTGCCGCGCGCGCAACAGCGTTTTGTCTCTTTTTCCGTATACCGAGAAACATTTATCGCGAGGAGCGACTTGTTTTTCTGCTTGCTCTGGTGGCGTCTTCTCGCGGAGAGGCGTAAAAATCAATCCGTATACGAGCGCTGGCTCTGGCAAAAAAATCGACGGACTTTGTGAAAAAGTCACAGAGGTCGTTTGAAAAACACGCCGATAAGAAGCGTGCGGCGTTTGAACGTCGATTTGAAGTAACGAATACGAGCTGCGATTCGAGAAAAGAACGCTTGGATTTGCATATTTTTTATGCGCAAACGAGGAAACGAGATACGAGTAGGATGTGCTCTGTGTTTATGTTTCCGTATATCGATGCAGGAGTCTCGGCGGGAATCGTATATTATTAATTAGCAAAATTATACATTAACGGAAGCGGTGAGAGCCATTAGAGCGAGACAATTTTCAGATTCGCAGACTCGCGTTCGGCTAAAATAATGCGAATAAAGTCTGAAACAAACTGCAGCATAATTATCCGATAACATTAGCGAAGATAGAAATAACAATTGCGCCTCCTCCATAACATAGACAGAATAAGTGTTTCAATTAAAACAAACAAAATACGCCGCGCGAAGAGGCTAACACGCGATTTACTCGGTCGATAAGAATCGGCCTCCGCAATAAAAATATCTCTCTCCTCTGTTTCTCGGTCTTCGCCTCACGGTAGCTCTCCGAGGCTCACGCGAACGTACGATTCCGCGCTCCCGCGACACGTATATTTATGATGCACGTGTGCAACGCGAAAATCCCTCCCATAGTCCGAGAGAGGCGAGCCGCGCATGTAACAGGTCGCGAGTCAAATCATAACGTAATAGATGCTCGAGGTACATGTGCGATCCTTTGTCTTATAGCGAGAGAGATCGAGACTCGCTGGGATTCTGCAAGTCATTACGGTCGTAATAAATAATGGAAATGACTGATTACCGCGAAATGTGATAGCCCCTAAGAAGCGAATGCTATTAGCCGGAATGCCGTGACTGTCTGATCTTGATTTAGAATTTCTCGTTGAGTAACGAGACGTTACATACGCGCCATTATCAGACGATGATCATTGCATTTTGTTTGTAAACACGAGTTTTTTAATATGGCGTAAAATAAAACGATTTTGGACTGGCCTCTGCACCGCCGTTTGAACTTTACGGCTCTCTAGTTTCTGGCTAGTGAAGATAGGTGGCGCACGTGCGCTTTTTAATTTCCCTCTATATAATATATCTCCACCTATGTCGAAACTGCCTTATTGGGCCGCTCATGCTATAAGTGCACTACTTGTGCTTGTTGTACTTTTAGCTACAAGCATATAATCATTATGATCAGTTATCTCATATCTAAAACATAATAGGAAAATTCAGGCCCATTAAACTTTATTAGGTTAAATAGTATAATAATCCATTGTAGGTAAAGCCACAGTGTCCGTAAAGAGATAAAAAAGCATCACCGCGCGCGAGAGACTAAGTAGAGACTCATTAACCGTGCACCAGATTCACCATAAAGCAACGCAATTTGCATCGACAAAACTATCGTCAAGCTGCAAAAAATGCCTCAAAGTAATTGGATGATACACACGCCCGAGCCCCCCGTCTGCGATACGAAACCTCAATGGGCTCACCGAGGCGCGCGAGGGAAATTTCGATCGTCTAACGTGGCCAATTTTCCACCGTAAGTTGAGAGCCTCGACAGCGGCTTCCGGGATTGAAGCGATTTCAGCTGCAGGCAGCCAAGTGAACATCAGTTCTTCTGAGCTACCGAGCCATGTTTACTTGACACTAACGAAGACCCTCGCACTCGCGCGTCGCCGTGCGAGCTTCGGAAATTTATTCCACGCTTTAGAAGCGGCTCTCGAAGGAGCTCCCGTCGGCTATTAGCGATATTGCGCGTCGTTATTATTCTGGGCGTAGCAGCTACTGTGGTTGCGGCCTGACCGAGAGAAGGTGAGAGGAAGGAGAATAAGGGGAAGAAGAGAAAAATGATAGACAGCGCTGAAAGTTTTTTTAATTTTAGATTTGAGATTATGCACTATTTTTATGAGGACGATTTGGTATTCCTCAGAGGCAAGCAAAGTCCCTTAATAAATAAGCAGGATGTGCCTGGAATATGAAGCTTTGCTGACTCTAACCTGATTATATTATTTCATGTCGATAGTTGTACGCATGAAAATCATTTTGATGCATGTTGCAACTATTCATGTCTGGAGGTAATATTTTTACAACTATCGATTTAAACAATCAGACAATTATAAGCATTTTCAAACATCTCAGAACATAAAGATAAAAAGATTCCGATTATGCATGTGAAAAGGGATTTTTATCACGCGCAATCCTAAGTAGATAGGTGGAGAAGATAAGGAACAAAAATACGAAACGAAAACAAATAAACGGGGACGGTACAGAAAGACCGGGAAAATCTTTGACAACCGCTGCGCACGAGGTCTCGGAGAAAGTATACACTATAAATACACGCACGCTGCGCGTGAGCTTCTTCGTCGTCGCCTGTATCAAGCCACTCGGAATAAATTATACGAGGTGTAGGTACCGTTACACTCGAGCTTCGAGTTTTGGTCCCCCCAAGAGAGCTGAGGCCCCGCCGATACCTTGTTCTCCTTTTTTCCACGGCTTATGAGCTTAAACTTGATTGTGACGCCAGATTGCGTTGCCCGGGTTTATGATGCTCCTGCTGCTGCCGTTTGTGGGTTCTCTTTTTTTGAGAACTAAACGCGTCGTCTTCTGAAGTTACGATGGTGTTTGGTTTCATGATGCAAAGCTGATTTGAAGATCCGAGAAGGATACTGCAATTTTTGTAAGAGTCATGCATATTTGTGCAATAAGTAATCGATATTAGATTGATGACGGGATCTGAATTGCTTATTTTTGTCCGTCAAGTTTATGTATAATGCGCAACTCAATTCGATTTGCATTTTAATGCAAACAACTTTGCTAAAGTGACACGAGAAGCGAGAAGTACAATGTTTTTAGAAAAGTTTGTAAATAACCTTACAATAGCGGAGATAATGACGGTATAATGATTGAGGAGATGATAAAGATGATGCATATAATGACGATGACGACGATAGTAGCAAGCGGCGACTAAAATAATAAAAGTTTTACAAATAAGGATACGATCTTCAACCGTGATATAACTATATTATGTAGTATACATATACAGTGTGTGTGTGTGTATGTTGGAATACATTGCTCTCCAAGCCGCTAAACAAAGCTTTAAAAAAACTGTAAACAGATGTGCAAAAAATATTAGACTGATTAGTTACGAGAAAAGCACCGACATTATACATGCACAGAAAGACACTGCTATTGAACTGCGACATTGCGTCAACGACGCGGATTTTTTGCGATTCTCTTACGCATCATTCTACGCTTTCCAGGTGAAAAAAAGTTGCCTATGCATCACAATTAGATCGAAACGGCGCAAAGAGGTGCACGTACTCGGCGGATGCATAAATACGCGGCGTCGCGATCAATCACCACAGTCTTATACACCGGAAAAAGCAGCAGCAGCTACACTAGTTGCTGGCAAAAAAAAGACGACGCCGAAGAGGATGCACTTCGTATGCTAATGGGCGTCGAGTGCAGCGCGATACTCGCGTCATTGAGAGGAAAAGCGCGCTAAGAAAAAAGCAGCAGAGAACGATTTTTCTTCCTACGGATACCTGTTTTCTCGTCTCCCACGCGGCAGCTCACCAGTGCACCTGGAACAGTTTATTACGGTACACCGAGGGGTGTTGCATCAAGCCGTTTCGTCATCGTCACGCGTTCACGTTTACGTCGTGTATACATAGCACGCGGAGACTCGATGAAGAATCGATTGCTCGGACATGTCTTCCACGTAGACTGACCTTGATGGAAAAATTCAATTATACGGAGTGCAGAAAAAAATTGTAATAACTTTTGCTACTTTTTCTTTGGAGTCTGAGATGCGTACTCGACGATAAGTGTGATTAGCAAATTGATCTCAGAAAAAATTGATTGCAGTTTTTGCTGTGAGGATTAGTATTCCACAACTTGACGTTCGTAACTGTACCAACTCAATTTGATATAAACTGTACCAACACAATGATATAAAATTTTGAGAAGTTTATGTTCGAATTCGCTACGAGTTAAAAAAATAAATCAATATACAGCTGCAGTTAATAGTCCTTGAGAAAATTGTGTAACCTACAAAATTTCTAATACGCCGCTACCGCTGGAACCCGTCCTGATGCCTTTTCTTTTTGTATACCCTTCGTACTAGAAGTTTTTCTGGTCTCGGTATAGGTGCTCTCGTTGCAATTATCATTGCGATTGCAAAAGCAATCTCGGCGCTGTCCCGAAGGTCAGTCGCGTTACATATATCTTTACACGACACAATTTGCAGCAGAAATTATACCTGTATAACGCCGCTCATACAAGTGTACACGTAATTCCGGACGAACAAGAAATCCTCAATATCGTCTAATTACGCTCATCGACGTATTTTTATATAGAGGGAAAATGAAGTTGTGATACATTGCTAACTGTCTCCGTGAATTGATTTATGTCATGCTACTTTTTACCGAAGAATACATTGATTTTACAGAGTGTACAAGTTTTTACTTTGTTACGCGTTTCTGCGCGATAAATATAGGCGCTTCTATTTAAAGATAAGAATCTGTATTCGCATGACGTCAGTCGAGTTTAATCATCTTCTTTTGTGTGCAGCGAGCTCCTTATAAAGTAATAACACAATGTTGCGCATAGAAGCATTTCGAAAATTATGTCAAGATAAATAAATACGCGTACTCTCGAGTCTGTTTGTTTGCTTATGCCGGTTTTGTGGAGATTCGAAATTCTTCGAAAAGCTGCGCTAGCCGAGTAAACGAAGAGAGAGCTTTTAAAGCTGATGTTTGCGCACGTGGCTCTGCATTCGCAAAAAGGGAGGAAAAACTCGTCCGCAGAACTCGACAATCGCAGGCATTCATTTCGCGGCCTGAAGTTCATTTTGTTTCACGATCGCAATTTATCTTCTTTAGAATAACAAACAAACGGTGTCTTATGTGCATGCGCAGCTTTGGATGGCGAATTCGCAGTTGATAATGGAATGGTTAGAATGTGCACTACTGTCTGCTACTACTGCGATTAAATCTTCAACGCCATTTTTTTCTATCGAAGTATAATCTCGCTCCATATTTCTCGATGTCTTTATTTATTATCGTTTACTTGAACCAATATCCCTCCATCAAGCAACGCAATATAAACACGCACGATCAAGCGGCGCAGTGTATATTATCTCGGCGTTATCCGATAATTCATATTCTCGGAGAGGATCTGCGCCACGGCTCGAGCGCGAGCGGCTACCCGCTGTCCCAACGGGGTCAGACACGCAAGGGGCCAATACAAGAGCGGGAGGCGAGCGAGCGAGCGAGCGAGAGAGAAAGAGAGAAAATAAAAGAAGAAAAACCAAAGGGGGGATCGGGCAGAGAAAGAAGGCGAGAGCGGGAGTTTATAATGCAGCGCACGTCCAGTGCACTGTCCCTCGGGCGAGCGGTGAAGAAGGAAAGAAAGAGAGAAGCAAGACAGCCTACAACTCCTTCTCTCTTCCTCTCCAGTGTACAGCGGCGGCAGCGGCAGCAGCCTCGTCGATCTCCTCTCGCGAGCGGCCACTACTGTGCAGCGCCTCTCGTTTTCAGGCCCCCTCTTGCGCCCAGGCTCGTTTTATCTTTCTCTCTCTACTTCGAGAGGAGAGACGAGGTGCGGACTGTTTCTCGAGGAGGGAGAGAGAGAGAGGGACGAGACGAGTAGGAAAACGTGTCCCAGCCTGCACGAGAGCCGGTACAGTCAGCTCCAGGAGTTCTGACCACAACATTATCGAAGCCGGCGATAGTCGCGTATACACGCGAAGCCGTAATCCTTGTGGCCGTCGTTTCGACACATGCGGAGTGATAAGAAAAAAGCTGGAGACACCGACGTATTATGAGATGCTGTTTTCCGTTTCGATAAGGTGCCGGGTTTCAGGAGAGTATTTTTTCCGTGACTGAATATAGGACATTATATATCGCGCAGCTTCTGCTTTATCCGAGTTTTCGAAACCGATGTATTGCACGTTTAATGTTTTGTTTATGAGATACTCGCTGAAGGGTTAATGAACTGAGAAATTACAGCTTTATGATTGGATTATTGCAGGCAATTAATGTTTTACTGTACTTTCACTCGGCATTACGTGCCCTCGAATTACATACATTTAAGGCGAGAGAGTTATGCATTTTTAACAATGAAAACACGATGCTTTTTTACCATTAAAATCGAGTGATTTTAAAATACTTCTCGATTTAGAGGGTATTTGCTTTCATCTGATACATCAACTCAAAGTGCACACCTTGGAAAATCGCGTATAGGTGTACGCGTGACTCTACTTTCTACCAGCATTATATATTTTTTCCATCGATGCGTTATCCTTCCTTTCTAGAATCACGTAATGTTAGAATATCACAGATCCTTGACCCGATTGGTCGAGGCATATCGCCGTGATCGAAACTACACTTGCATAAACAACATAGTTCCACGCTGTCTCGTTTATGCTGAAAGTCCCTTGCACCGAGGCTCTCTCTCTCTCTCTCCTTTATGCAGGATAAAATGCGGAGCAACGACGTAATTTAGCTCCAACGCTTGACAAGAGTATAAGTCTGAGCGCAACATAAAAATCCTCTGATTGCGATCGAGATCAATTTGCTCTTGACAAAAAAAAAGATAAACTTCTAGAAGCGACTGGAAAGTTACTAATAGACTGCCAAGATTCATATTTCAAAATTGATGCGAGTCCAAAAAGCGAACGACTTTAGATTTTTTGTTTTTAAGGATCGCCTCCACTATGCTCAACATCTAATACGACGCAACACGCCGTCTAATTAGCATTTTCCAATATTTATGTCAGCCTACGGTAACCGGCAACGAATTTCATTTATTACCATTAAAAAGCCCCCGCGCCTAAAAAGGCTCCATACGTTGCGCGCACAACTTGTTTTTGATCGGCGGCCACTGCTTAAGTACCCACATAATGCAGTGCTCTCGGGCTCGAGTCGCGCGCGCGCGTCTCTTGCATATATGTACACACGCGCGCAGTCGAGCTAGAGGCCGGGAAAACGAGTACAGTCCGCTCGGGCACTTTCGATCATAACATTAAAGCCAATGGACCAGATGCAGCGGCGGCGGCGGCGGCGGCGAGTAAGTGTATACAGCGCAGAAGGAGGATGTCATTCACCGTGAAAAATAGGTGAATCCGATCACGAGGCCGACGACAACGTCGACGACGACTGAGCCAAATGAAACTGGCACTCGTCGAAATTATCAGGGACGATTGGTTTTTAGTGTAATGTCAAGGAGAAGGAAAAAGGAAGGGAGACTCGGCTCGTGCGCCGTCGTCGTATTCGAACGTTAAAGGAACTGTCATCGTGCAGCGAATAACTGGGCGCAGCAGCGTTATTATTATTTTTCTTCGTCGAACAAAAGGAACTAGATGAAGTGCTTAAAGCTAAGTACCCGGTAATATTTGCCGTCGTATATCACGAGATCAATTGAGCTTCGAGATAGGATAGAAAAAGCCTGCGCGCTTGCTCTGTAATAATGAAAATGGATAAGAAACGTTTGTTCCTTCAATGCTCGGCTTGTACTTTGATTTCGCGAACTTTACGTTTGCTTTGATAATACTGCCTTTATTATCGCGATTTATGGGCCAACTTGTATACCCTTTAGAACCAATTCGTAAAAGCAGTCTGAAAAATTAGCGAACAGTCAGTCAGAACCATTAAATTTACTTATAATAATACCAAAAACTGCTCGACGGATTTTCATCAAGTTTTCGAACTATTTCTTGCCGGAAGAGCTCTATCCGCGAAAAACTTCAATCACATAAACAATTCAGTGTACCGATTCCCATATCCTCCTCGTAAGTTGGAAAAAATATGTCGCACCACTCCTGCACTTCCCTTCGCGCGCTCCCGCAGCCGAATTTCATTAGACACTCCCTATAATATTTTATCTGCTTGTTTGTTCGGCCAAGACGCTTTAAACTTTTCCCCCAACTTCGAAAAAGCCACTACTCCATTCTCAAAATTCGCGCGGCGCGAAATCCGCGGGCGTTCGCCTCCATTTGATCCCCCGGCATCTGCGCACGTCGCTTATACATGCATATACGCAGAAGAGAAGCTCTTTCTCTCTCGCTTCGGCGCTCTTATTACGTAATGCACTCTACGCCCGATGATTCGCAATTTCGTGTCGCGTCTCCGAGGCGAGTGTGAGCCGAAACTCCGGAGCGAAGTCTCATTTCGTCGGAATCGCTCGTCTACAGTATTATATATATACGGGGGAAGACGAGGGAGAGGAATTGACGCAGTCGTCCGGGCTCGAAGGATCCCGGGGTCGTACACAGGCGCAGAGAGCCAATGCACGATAATTTCGAGGGTAAGGATCTCACCGACTTTCTCTCTTCCTTTTCGTCTTGGTACAAAGAGGAAAGTAGTGAATCGGCGCAGATACGCCCAGGCTGATAAGCCGGATGCTGCGGACAGGCTAGCTGTATAACTGTATACGTATATATAAGCGAGGAGCTGTTGAGGCGGGTCAGGCTCGCGAAAAACCAAGGCGAAGGACCTGTGAACGGGCAGTGCGCCGATCGCCCGACGAGGTTATTCGCCCTTTATCTCCGCTGACTTTTTTGCAGAGCTACCGAGAAGAGAGAGGAGAGCAGTTCGCAGCGGCAGTAGCGGACGCTATACTAGCTCTCGTTCTTTCTTTGCGCAGTTAGTCAGATTTGCCCCAAGTTTAATTAAAAAGTTCGGGTTACGAGCTGGGAAAGTTGGCTGGAAGTGTGCGCCGAAAACGATCGTCGGGAAAAAATTAGTTCTACGAAAGCTTTCATATCGATAAGACGGTCGAATAAATTGCAAAAAGGACACGCCTTTAAATTCCATTTTTAATAAAATATCAAACTTGCCAGGATTGTATCATACACTGGTGGCGACGAAGGGCAAAACATCGTAGAAAAATATTACCTTTGGCAAAAGCTTGCAGCAACGTCTGTATACCCACTGCCGAAAAAGGAGCAAGGGAGGAAACGAGGACGCCAGCGCAAGCTAGAGATATCAAAGGAAGCGTATCGCGCTCGTTCGACGAAAGCGCGCACGCGAAAGAAAGGAGAAAAGAACCGCCGGCGTCTAGGATACTACGATACTGCGCAGACAGTCTAGTCGCTTGCCAGGACCTACCTCACGCTACAAAAGTCCGCGACATGCGACATCGCGTGTATGTGTATATGTGTAATTGTGTATACGCAAGGAAGAAGGAGAGATGGAAGTCGAGTACAAGACCTCGACATTACCAAGTCAAATAGACGCGCGATGCGCTTGGAAAAAATGTCGACAAGGAGTCAAGGAACCCCGAGTGCGTATACATGCGCGCCTTCTCTTCCTATTTATTCCCCACTGTTTGCTTTGCTATCGCGAGCGCGAGTCTACAGACCACTGGTTTCCCCGTTTGCACATGGGGTTTGAAACTTTATGATGGATGTTGGTGCTCCTGCTACTGCTGCTGTGATAGAGAAGGACTTTTCTTTTGACACCTTGCTGCGCTCGTCTAAAGCTCACGTCCGGACTGGAGGATGAATGAGAGTGGTAAGTGCCGTGTTAGCGCCTCTCGAGTGACTATTGTGGAGGCCGTTTTGCCAATGGTTTTGCCAACTTCGTCCTATGATTGCACCAATGCGTCAATTATGACGTATATAAGTACTCTAACCAACTTCACTCGAATAAATGTAGAAAAGTAATTTTCATAGTAAAAGTAGATAAAGCATCAACGAGTTGACGTAGACTAAAAATAAGTAAATGATTACAATCGAGTAAACAGCCCAAAATTTAATGCGACTCTCTTTTTCTCTATCTTTCCATGCCGTTTCTTAAATTCACAAACGGACGCCGGATATTTCACACCTTTCAAGCCAAGTGCTTGCCCTTCCTTCTTTCGCACTCTTCTTATTCGGCGATACTTCCCGGACTGGATTTACTTAGCTAGTGTGCTGAAAGCGTGCCACCATGAATACATATGAGTTTCTCGCGCCGAATTCGTAGCTGACGTTTTTGCGCGCTAGCGTTTGCGTATTCGAGAGAAAATATTAGTACTTTATAAAGGCTTAGCGGAACTTTTTCATTTTCAGATAATTTTCAGAAACTTTACTAGATATATATTTACAAAATATTTTGCGGAATTGCGAGAAACTTTGAACTTATATCCATCACTTTATTCAATTCTATAAATCCAATATCTCAGACCTTTTTTATGCTAGTTAAACAGAAATTTTTCGCTCCATCGCTCAATTTCTAAATGCTTTGAAAGCAAATTCGTGTTCTACTCTCTTGTGATATATCAATACTAAATCAATACCTATTCAATAATATATGGTACGTCAATTTGGTCGAACAAACATATTTCAATCGTTGAATCTGCACTAAAGGTAGAAAGCATTAGAATTATACGGTTTCTTCGTACTCACTGACTACATGCCTTCATTGAAAGAACATCAGAAGAAAGACGACACAATGCAATACAACCTTGCATCAGAGCCACAGAGACTCGCCTCTGCAACACATGCATGTATGAGTGCGTGCTTGCAGTTGTCTTTTATGGATTTTACGAAAGTTCAGAGCTCGTTGCTGTTTGTATACAATCGCTGGCGCACTTCAGACACACATCTGCCTCACTCGTGCACACGTGCACAGACCAGCAGCACCAGCAGGAGAAGGAGAAGTAAGTGAAGAAGTAAGAAAAAAAAATAAGAAAATGATTACCGCTTCGAAAAGTAAAAGTCTCGCGCAAATGATGCGTGTCGCAATGTCGTGACTCTTACTTTTCCACATGTTCATTGTCGCGGCCGATTGAATCTACGTTTGTATTTCGCGCGAGTCAACAATCGCTTGCCCAACTTAACCACGACGAAATACGTGCAAGTATATCTGCAAATAGTGCGCTAAGCTTGATTAACTTGCGTAGAGGATTTTCTTTATGTAGACTCCACAAGTTAGCTTTTCCTTGTATAATAAACTCGTAGAATAGTGGCACGAGAATGTTTAACTGACGATGAGCAGGTAACCGAAGAAAATGCATGGAAATCATAGTGAGCATAATTTTTACCTTGGTGTTTACAATGTTATACGATTACCCTACAATTGTAGAGTGATGTTTACTGGGAAAAATTTTCTGTTTAAATGGCTTTTTATTGCAGGATGTAAAATTGCCGATTGCAGATTATTATTTTAGAATATTCCCAGCAGCCGCAGTTCACGTGACTTCTAAATCGAAATGTTTCTCTATGTAACACAACATCTTCAGTTAATTCAATCAAGGTCAAACAACGGAAAACGCATAAACTTCTTTAGCACCAAAAGAGCATAGGAGTTCCTTACGTACCGGGTCAAAAAACGTCTCTGATCAGGATTTCCCCTTCCTTCTTGTTAAACATCTAGCAGAAGTTAAGACGCTCATATTCTACCAAGTTCTGGACGGAAAAACAAACCAGCACGTTAAGAGCTGGCAGCTGAAATTCCCCGGAACCTTTCCGACGATACGTATCGAGAGTGCATCGCGCGGCTGCTTATCGCCTCGTCTTTTTGCCTCTTGGCGCTTGTTTGTTCTAGAGTAGAACAGCACTGGCCGCGCCTTTAACTACTGTACCGGCAGCTGAACTTTCCTTCTGGTTATAACGTTAGAACAGCAATTTCTTCTGCTCGATATCTCATGACGAAGTTTTGTCGGTTGTAGGAAGTGTTAACATACTTTGCCTTTACACGTCAAGCATACGGAGAGCCACTTTGTAGATTTTTAATGATTGGCAAATTGCACAGAAGAATTGCAAAGATATCTTTCTGAAGAATATTTATTATATACGACCCGCCAGGTTGACTTGAAAGCAACATATCGAAATTTAAGAGTATATTACACGAGTCAAAGAAAGTCACTTTGTTGGAGTAATTATGTGCATCCATCATAAACCTCAGATTTTAACAGTTCGAATCTTCTTTTCATAAATAGTCATTCATATACGTTGATGTATACAACCTGACTGCGTTAACATACATCCCGCTCCGTGCAAAGCAATCTCTCGGTAGATAAAAAAAATAATAAAGTCGGAGACACTGTCGAGTTCAATTGGCGCAATCCGCGGAGTACGAAGAAAAGAAACGAGTGGTATGAGAATATAACCAGTGGCTCGCACGCTCTTAGAAAAATTGACACATTCTCGAATCGTTCGAGAGTACAAACGGCGAGTCATTCATCAACCGACGTCGACTTCTGTTCGACTGTATAAGGGTACGCTCGAAATTTTAACTTCTTTCATTACGCACCGGAGATTCATTAACTATGTAACGTATAACCTGCTGTGCACGTGGTAGCAATGAGGTGGGAGCCGAAGAACAACATCAAAATAAAACGCGACGCTCGCAACGAACGATAAATTTCTCGGGTGTATGAATTATTATCAGGAGTCCAACAATTGCATTAAGCTACTAATTGCGAACGCTCTACGGTTATTGGCTTGCGTGCATGTAACCTTGTGGATACCTATACGTTACACATATGATGGGGGATCTCGTAACGAAAAGAAACAAATTGATTCGTGATTCAATACGCATGGAAACTTCTGTGCTCATATAAGCAATTGCTTCGTAATAAAATGAACAAAGTTTTTCAATAACTGCGAATAGGAGTGCAAATATTCAAATGTTAATCACACAATACGCATTAAATGATCCATGTACACTTTCAGTCTCGCCTCAGCGCGATGACAAAATTTCTCTACTTCCGTTGTAAATGCATAAAGACTGTGCCGGTGCACGCGACTCTCATGTATTGTCCAAGACCGGTAAACCTACTCTCTCATACACACATACATACATATACCTGCGAAGAATATTTCTTTATGATCGATTACAGTATAACGTCTCGCGTAGTATCTACCACTTGACTTTGCGCACAGCAGCGCGACAGTGGCTTGTTTTCGGGCCGGATGATTGCAACCAATAGATAAACGCACGCACGTGGGCAAATTAGTAATTAGCGCGTTATCCAACCGAGGGCGTACCTATATGCAGCAGTATTATAGCTTGCGCAAGAGCAGTCTAAGCATGCGAGCGCGCGCGCATTGATCTGCATAATCACGCGCGACTAGATCGACGCAGTATATGCACAAGAAAGATAGATGGATGGGAGGAAATCAGAAAGAACTTCCTATAGGAGGTTGGCGCTGGACTTTCATTACGGATATTAGCAGGCGCGATGATCGCTGCAGTGTGCACGCGCTATTTTCGTTACGTAAGGTGCGAGGGATCGATGATCGCTCGATGCGATTAACCGATCAAGAATGCATTGCACATGTGCGTGTTTACCTGCGTGTAGAAAGGCGAAAGATTCAGACTGTTCTATATGCTTTTGATTTGTTGTGGCAGAGGTAGATGTCGGTCGTAAGTAACGAATGAGGAAACTGTCTGTACCAGTAGAATGTATTGAAAAAGTTTTTGTAAAAACGTATCTTTTTCACCAATATCGCATTATGTTATTAGTATGAATAATTGTAATTGCAAGATATTAAAACAGAGGTATAGAACATTCGTATTGGACCTTTGATAAGCAAAATTTAAAGCTTCACAAAATATTTTTTTTTGAAAACTGTTGTGAGTCTAACTTAAACTTTATTTATATTTTCGCGTACATGTAGAACCCTTGTCTCACCGCTGAAACTCTCGGGCAGTCGCTGGCGAAGGTAGGTGGCGTACTATTTCCCTCATCTGAATTTGAGAGCCCAGTGATGCGTATATAGCGGGCTGTCATATATGCCAAGATTGCCAGTTATATCGAGCAAACAATTGCAGCTATAATAACGTCAAGATACTTTGTTGCAACTTATTATTAACGTTGTGTTTGATAACTCTGCTATATGGAGTTGCAACATACAAGTATTAATATTCATTAAAGAAATTAAAGGTCTAATGATGAATAAATAAAGGAGGTTTACACCTATATCATATATATTTATGAGATTCATGAGATTGCTCTTGTTACTTTGTAACTATACGAAGAACCGCATGCTCTAAAAAAGTTAAAAATCTCTGGAAGCAGTCGTATGATCACAAAAGTAATTTATAATTCTGAACTTTTAAAGAACAAAGGAAACTTATGTAACCGCGTATAGTCAATACCACATTACTCTATGCACGTCCGCAAAAAGCGTAAAACAGAACCCTATGATTCGCAAAGCAAAACCATAAAAATACAACTAAGATCAGCAAATCCGATTGTCATACATTAGAGCGTTCGATCAGAGAGATTCGCGCGCGATACAAATCTCGAGGTCTCGTGAGAAGCGGAAACCACGCAAGCTACTGACCGCTAACCGAGAGAGAGAAAAAAAAATAAACGAAGGAAGATACCTCATATCCGACGAGGTGTCGAGGAACGCGTGCGCTCGGCCGACAATCAGCCGTATTAACCGCGCGCAGTAAACGCTTTTTGCAGCCGACGTAACGATTATACGCGAGCGCGCGAGCCCGTCACGCCATTTGACTTGCATAAATTTCATTGTTCTCGCGGAGCCAGTAACCGTGCAGTGTAGTAACCTTGGCCCCGATATCGTTTTCTAATCAGCACCTATGAACTTGTGACTGCACGAGGGGAACATGCAGAGGAGACGGGCTGTATAAACGAGCGAGAAGACCTGCAATTTACAGGAAGATGAAGAACTTTGTTGAAACGATGGCCGGCTTTTTACGGGCAATTATCCGTTTAGGCGTGGGGCAATAAATAACCGATGTAAAAATATAATGCTGCGTGCGTGCAAATTTATCGATCTGAATATAGACCAGTTAGAGCTTTTACGACCCGGCGTGTGCACTCGCAGATGGGAAACTGTTATGAATCGTTCTTTTCTTAGAATGAATCGATGATCTTGACCCAACAATTGTAGTTAGCAATTTTTGATTTTATATTTAAATATCAATAACTCTAGTTCGAAGACGGATCAATGCAATGCGTACTCCATACTACCTGCTTCGCAATCCGAACTGCTGTTACTTCACTACAGCACTCACGCCTTACTTATATTTCACGCTGGGACTCTTTGATATCGTGTGA
This sequence comes from Cecidostiba fungosa, assembly GCA_900474305.1. NCBI lineage: Eukaryota > Metazoa > Arthropoda > Insecta > Hymenoptera > Pteromalidae > Cecidostiba > Cecidostiba fungosa. The sequence goes on along the minus strand of UCOJ01000279.1, from coordinate 69,712 downwards.
TTGTTTAATCTTTTAAAAGCAAACTTTAGTTTTCAGTGTAAATATTCTCCGTTTACTAACAAGACGACACTGGATTTCTCGAAGAATATTCGCACGCAATTTGAGAGACGTGAGAACGAACTGGTAGAGAGTCTGGGCTTGTAAAAACACGTTCAAACGCGTACAGTTTTCGACTCGGAGATATATAGAGGTTCAAGGATACAAGCAATCAATGCTTCAACAGGTCGTTTCAAGTTTTTTGAAGTTAGCTAGACGAGATTACTTCGCAGAGCCATATCCCTTCATAAAATCTATCATGTATAAAACGGTCTATATATACCACAGAAAGACATATTAAAAGTGTTTCTATTTAAAAGAGACGTTAATAGTATAAGAAATATTGCCGAAAATTATTAAAACTAAATTTCCTACAAGTTTTATTTGACCACGGCAATGCATCATCAAGCACATAAAATGAAATTCATCGCATTATACCTCTCGCCCTATTCTGAAACAGATTATAAGGAGTTTACGCACAAAAAGGCTAGTTGCAACTAGCATGCAGCCGCAGCTTCCGCATCTGCGTATAGCAATGCACGCGAAAATTCGAACCTGCGGCAGCTTGCGCTGAGCATGATGCATATAATACCCGTGTAGCCGTGTATCGCGAAAGTCGATCTCCCGCACCTACTAGCACACATACGCGCGAAATTACACTTCCCGATTCGGCATAGTGACCCAACGCACAAGTAGATTTTCCACACTACAATCCAGATGGTAGTGCGGAAAATGGGGGCTAATGCCTAAGAAATCTTATTTTTTTTAAAATTATTGAAAATTAATAATTTACTGGGCATTAGCCCCCATATTCCGGGCTACCATCCGGATGGTAGTGCGTAAAATGGGGGCTAATGCCTAAGAAATCTTAATTTTTTTAAACTATTGAAAATTATTAATTTACTGGGCATTAGCCCCCCTACTCCGGGCTACCATCCAGATGGTAGTGCGGAAAATGGGGGCTAATGCCTAAGAAATCTTAGTTTTTTTAAAATTATTGAAAATTAATAATTTACTCGGCATTAGTCCCCATATTCCAGGCTACCATCCAGATGGTAGCCCGGAATATGGAGGCTAATGCCTAAGAAATCTTAATTTTTTTAAACTATTGAAAATGATAAATTTCTTATTTAATTAGCCCCATACCATCACCTGCATAGGTGTGCTGAAGGTGGAGTGGTGGGGGGGCGCTGGAATCCGCGTTGTTCAGCTATACTCGCACAAATCCGCGGTGATCGATTTGGATAATGCAAGCCAGCGCAGCGAGTATAGAAAATTGATTTATACGGAGATCAGAGTCGCATGTATTCGGCGCGCAGTGTAATAATAACATTATAACGAGAGCTCCGTCTTCGATTTCACTTGTGGAGGTTTGTGGCACTGTCGTTTACTGCACTGCGGATTAAATGATGTATGTGAATATGTCTGGATATACCTGCTGTATGTATGCAGCTCGGTGTATTAAGTGATGCAGTGAAGAAATAATCCCGCATTGGAAAATGTCAATTATTCGACTTGCGGTCGCGCGCGTATCATGTACCAAGAGCACAATTTAATAAACCTTATCACCGAAAATTAAATACGATTGGCTCGATCGTAATTAACTGTGATTATTACCTGCTACTTTGTCATTACGGCCCTGATGGTATACTCATAATCCCCAAAGCTGCTCCGCCGGGTGTTTTCATGCGGTGGCGCAGCAACGAGTGGATTACGCAAGCTATCGTTGCAGCGTAATTAGATGATTGTTGAGGTGCAAAAATTGGGCGTACGCGCATTTGGCGCGGGGAGAATCGATTTTCATGATTCGAGCCTCGGACGCGGGCGCGATTTCCAGAATTAGCGCGTAACCACGCGCGAGGAAAATAAGTGCCGACTTCCTGGTGTATGAATCTCCAGAATCATTGCGCGAGAGATTCGATTGTCCGAACGCGATGCAGAGCTGAGCTCTTTGGCGCGAGAAATGGATTATACTTGTTACGCGGCTTTGGCCAGATTGATTGGGCGTAGTTGGTTAATTGAATGTTCACTCGAAGAAACTTGGCGCATTCGTAACGAAATTGCGTCATTCCGGTATAACAACGTAAAATTTAGATTTTTTTCGCGAATTAAATTTGAAGGAAAATCACTCGCTAGACTAGACGCGGAGTATTTCTCGAATGGCCGTTGTTTATTAAATAATATGTTCTCGCAACACTACTTTTAGAAAATTGCAAATATTATACTGCACGCTTGTATCAGAGCAATCATCTGCTTATTACAACATAAAAATTTCATTCTTTTATTCGATGTATTTATCTTGGATGAAAATGATGCGCAGTAATTGCAAAAAATACAGTCGGATAGTAATAAGATTAGTTAAGTCTATATTATATAGCGATAGTGCAAAAGAATACCGTCATAAAATGCATGCTGTAAGAGATAAAGAGATTAAAGACTCCTATCACGTATCGACAATTATACCGAACAGATCCTATACTATTTATTACAACATTTATTAAATGTAAACACTCTTGGTCTTGACGTTTGCCGATCGTATCTATTCTATAAATTATTAATCTAATACAAAAATTGCAGGTTGCATAAATTTATTGCGTACTCAAGTTTTGAATTTATTTCATAAATTTACAACTGACTGAGCGCAATCTATAAAGCATTCAAACTTTACACGAATGTGTAAAATCTTTTTTTTTAACTTTAAGATCATCAAAACTTGAGTTATTGAAAATAAAATGATCGACTTTTATCAGGGTGCGATAAATTACATAAAATCTAGGGAAAAAAGGCGTGAGAGAGAAAGCACCGGGTGTTCAGACCAGAGCCCGTGGTTTTATGGCCGTCGTCCAATAGCAGGCTATTTGACTCGTGCGCGTATAGGTGAATCTACACAGTGTGACGCATATTTTCAAAAGAAGTATAAAATATACGACTCGATCGAATTCTTCTATTTCACTCTTTATATATTTATCATAAAGCAACAATGACAATGTGTTTCTGAAGACTAAAACATAGATATTTTCGCTGAAGATCGAGCAAAAAAATTACACAAGCCTTGGGGCAGTTGGAAGCAATGAACTAGCCGTAATTGTCTGCCATTGTGTGTTGGGCAAGTTTTTCGCGAGCCCGCAGCAGAAGGAATATCGACGTAGAGGTGAAATAAACGGGGTCTGATGCAATTAGTTTTATGAGGCGGTATACACGCGCGCGCGCGCGCGGTATTAAAGTGCTACTTAACCGTCACTTTAGCGCTGTGACGCCGTGCAGCTCAACGTCTGTCACTCGGACAGCTACGTGTAGCAGCACCAGAGCTCTGTCATTTGCGAGTTCTATATTGAGCTCAGGGCTTGCAAAAGTCTAAGCGTCCACCGTCTAAGTGTACACCAAAGTAGCCTGTTGTCATTAGAGTTTGTTATAGTCTTGGAGATTTATTATTAAGTATCTGGAATAGATCAATATTTGAACAATTGCTGTTCTGATGTTATTCCATCACAAGTCTTGGACTGAAAATTCTTCATCTGCTGCAAGTGATGTAATTCAAATTTCGCAACGCTTCCACGGAAATTTGCTCGGCTTACACGTGTCATTAGCAAGTGTCGGTATATTTATCTGTAGCCCACGCAAGTTTTGAATGAAAATAAAGTTTCCAGACTCGGACGATCTGCAGGACTTGACTGCGTGCCGCAAAGTATGAGCTACACGCATGAATATAGTTCAGTAATCGGCCACTAAATACCCTTAAGGACTACCGCGGCTATTACGCTGTATAAATCGAGCCTTTACGCGCACGTGCCGTAACTAGCTCGCCGCGCGCGCACGCGTTACATTTTGCGTATTGCCGGGGCCTTTATACTGCTTGCGAAATCCTCGCGAGTTTTCCTCTCGACCTGGAAACTTGCGGTTATTGTGAGGCTGCGCGCTCTTACTTATTACCAGGCGCGCGTGTAATCATTTTTTATGCACTCGTGCATTTTGAAATTCTTAGCTTAGTAGTGCGTTAACGGAGGGGTATCAGCGAGCTTTACAGCCGGACTTACGTCATTTACGGCTTAATTTTTCGTTTCTTTATACACGTAACGTTGGGCTTGGATCGTTTTGGATGTAGGAATTTGGCTGAGGCGATTTCTGACGAGATTGATATACCCAGGCCTGCACTTTGTTGGAAAAGTGATGCAACAGCGTAGTAAATAATGAAATAATCACAGACATTCACGCTTCCTCGATTGATTAAAATGACGGCTTCGCGCGGGGAGAGCCATCAGTAACGTGTATTTATTTGTTTATTGGATACGCAATTTGAATGATATGCGATACTAGGCGAAATTACTTTAATAATCACATGTACTTTGCACATTCATAAAGGAACATTTAGTTTCGTGTGGCAAAAGGAAAATAACCCGTAATAAACTAATTTTCAGACGGGAACTGCATTAGAAATAACATAGGACTCGCGCGCCGTCGTTTGCGGCTTTCATAATGCGCGTAATATCTTTATTTCAGTGCCGAGAAAATGCTTGGATTAAGCATCAATCTGCAGTAACTTATCGTCTGTAATTTTTAATCTCCTAATTATTTTATTAAATGTTCATTTTCATAATCGAGGAATCCCGCTTACTGCTATTATCGTCATTAAGCGCTTCTTTCCTGCTTCAAACTTTCTATTTCTTTGTTGTTTAAAAACAATGAATCATCATGTAAAATAACACACACACACACGCATACACATGACTCGTTCTATATTTACCTGCCGCCTGTAAACATGCTCTCGCGTTGACGCATCGAAGAAGTAAAGCAAGCACACAAGCACCAGTAGGTCTCCTTAGACTCTACCTCTTTCCGTCTATCTAATCGCGACGTGTAAACTTTCTCACGGCAAGAAGAGCAGCGCATCGTTGATAATTTCTTATCGCGCGAACAGACTACCGAACCGCGTGTTGTATCGTTATACGGATTGCTCGATGCCACATGGGTCTTCTGCTAGATCCTCATCCGCGTTTGTAAAGTGATTTACGAAAGTCGGTGCTTTGTCTGGGAGGAGCTCTTCGCCGCCTTTTTATCGCGATTCGCGAGCTAGGGCCAATGCACTCGGGCATAAGATGATCGCGGACGGTGATGAGAACGTCTGGGAATATGAGGCGTACGTGCAGTCGGGAAAGATCGATAGATATCGAGACGGGGAGAGAACAAATATGTATTCGCGAAATGTCTCGTAAGTGCACTGCGAAAAAATGATAGTGTGCGGCTTAAAACGTTTTGTCGTAACCTTTATCGAACAAACATTTTTGGAGAATAGATAAGTGGTTATGATCTGTACGATAAAACAAAAAATATATTTTAAAAACTTTACTTCATTATTTCTTATACTGCATCTTAAACAATTCCGAGATGAATCTTTTCACGCAGCTACACCTATACACAGTAGAAGCTCGGGCACGGAAAACTCATCCAGAGAAAATTTCCCCGAAAGCATAAAACCGCAAGTTTTATATCGGCAAAGCTAGCAAAGTCTCCGTAGCAGCCACCCTCGAACCTATATACGCATACGCGACACTGAGAAGCAGAGTGGATTCGTGCGTTTGCATACGCTTCTGCGCGAAAATTCCTCGCTCGGATTCCTGAATTACGACACTGCCTGCGAACTTGCGGGGGCAAAGTCTCTCGTGCGATTCGCATATCAATAGCGAGAGACGACGAGTAGTATCGTAGCTCGTTCTGATCCACATCGATGAGACGAGAAAGCCTCGGTGAAACGAAAGTGTCCAGGCACTGGCACCTGCGACGTACCCGGCTTCAGCCCCGAAATTTGAAAATTGCGTCGAGTGATCCCCTCGAGGACCTATAAGTAGGTCGTGTGTATGATAATGCCGGCTATTATCGACTACGAGACGCAACGAAGAAAGCCAAAGGATCGGACGGGATTTCGCGAGACACCTGAGTCTCCGACGAGGACTTAATTAATTAAGGGTCGAGAGTACTGCAACGAGCTAAAGGGTTGCGCGGCAGCTGATGCCCCGGGATGCGTAACGAGCGAAACGCCGGATAAAAGCTCAGTCCTTTTTTTGTCTTAAGCCGAAGGAAGCAGCAACGCAACCCTTTGCTGATGCGAAATATTTAAGTGGGGAGATCGCCTTCTGTTCTCGCTCTGTGTTACAGGCTGTAACCTCGGGGGAAAAGGGAAGCAATCAGCGCGGTTCGCTGCTTAATTACTCAAATTAAACGGCTACTAATTTTCGCGAAGCTTTTCAAAGTAATTTCGCCACAGTTATTTACAAAAAAAGGAGTTTTTTCTCGCTCGTAACCAAGAAGTCTATTGCAGTGTTCATCTCATTTTTAAAAAGATTCGAACAAAAATGTAAAGGAGATATATTCATAAAGAAGAGGCATATAACTAGCTCCAGCATGTAATATATGTATACCTATATGCTGCTATCCCTACCAAAAATCAATCCATAATTTTAAACTATCAAACGAGGTTTTCATTTAAGCCATGGAATATTCTGTATATACCTTCAACGAAATAAAAATAACAATAACATAAGTAGGCATTCCTAAATAGGCAACAAACTTCATTCAAACTTCATTAACCCGACAATCGCAAATTTCGCCCAACTTAAAATCCCTCGCGCGATTATCTTTTCAGCGCATGGCTCATCCCGTGGCAGCACTTTACGAGTTAGCTCAGCCTGCTGGTATATAGTATATAGGTAGAACTCGCCTCGCTGTACAAACACGCTCGGCTACTCCATAGTTATATACGACTTATTTAATTACCCCCGTGACTCTCTACACCAGGCGCGTATACACGATAATCGATAAGTGCAATTCGTTCGCGCGCGAGCCACTGATTTATACCAGCCGTAAAGTGGCCGGTGAGTGGGCTCTTAACATTTAATTAGGAATTGTTATCTGACGGGCACGCTTGTACTTTTAGAGGTACGACCTTGCCGGATTTATGGTGCTCATGTAGGCGATTTCGAAGGGTCGTTGCATATAGACTATTTAAAACGTGCTGCTGCATTTATAAAGATAACAGCGTAGAATTCAGATTTCAGTAGGTTTATTGATGGCAACCGTGCAACACTTCGAATAAGCTATTGTAAAATCGCCGTTCCAAGCTGAAAGGTACAAATTTATATGCACGTTGAATAATACCTCTAAACGAATAAACGTAAAAGTTCAACCGCAATCATCAATAATTCGCGTCTAACAATTAAAAACACGAATCATCATCCATTGTTTCAACAAGACCATGAATTCACAGCGAGCAAAAACGATGCTCAGCTGTATATACGATAATAATCCTGCGACGTCGCATTACATATACCCTTTGGTACGCCGCAAAGCTTTTGGCCAACGCAATGCACGCGCGCGCGCGCACACACACACACATTATACATCGCGAACCACGGGAGTGATTTAGCATCCAAGCTTCGAAAGAGGCGCACCGCGTGACGTTAATTTACGTACGTAAAGGCCTAGGCGCGAAAACATTGCGACATGGAATTCACTGGACTGCGATGTTAGATGGTTTAACAGGCTTATTTAGTGAGATGACAAAGAGAGAAAAGCTTTGTACAAGTATGAGCTGTGCTGTGTAAGTAATAAAATTATGCGACGATCAATTTTGTAAATAATTTTTCTTGTAGCTATATCGTGCGTAGATACTATATGTATAAGCCTGATGTGTTTGTCGGGGAAAAAACTTCTATCGCGGAAAATTTCTCGACAATTCTACCGGCGGTAAATCACTCCGCGTTAATTAATTCTATACTTTTGCGGGTATGAGCGAATCCAATGAATCTTCATCGTTTGCTGTTCTTTGATCATGCTAAACATAGATTTTGTTGTAACCTCTCTTCTCCTAGAAAATCAAAGTGATTTAAAGAATCAATAAGCCATTTATCAGAACGAGAGTGTCCACTAGCTAAATTTGCATAAATTGTACTCTTCCATCAAAGCAAAAGTTATAAAATGTTCCTGCAATTTAAAAGCATTCTTTCTCGAGTATTTGTTTATAAAAATAAACTTACAATCATTTTCTCATTTCTTTGCACATAATAAATAAAATATGACGAATACATATTTATTATCCAGACAAACTGCACGAAGCTATCTAATGGGCAACAAATAGGTCAAGTGCAGTCTAATGCACAGTACACACTCGCCTACTCTCTGACGCGATTGCCTTATGCGGCAATAAATAAAGAGCCTTAATAGAAAGATCTTGCATTTTCAATTGTGCTCTTGCAGAGGGATACATTTTGATCTGTATCGGCAGCACTCCATGCAATAACGCAACATTATACGATTATACCACCCTGCCCGCTCTCCCTTTCTCTCTCCTTACTCTCGCATGTAAGCGATAATTAAGAATTTATCGCCCGTTGATATCAGATGAGTTTTTCCAATGCTTGCCCAGCTCGACTCGAGCGCTGCTTTCCGTTCGCGAGATGCATCGCGTAATATACAAGACGATAATCGCACCGATCTAACTACACCCGCGCTGTATAGATGCATATATGAGACGCAAGTATAGTAATAACCGAGAAAGAGCCTCGCGGACAGACGTAATTGCCATATCTAAAGGGGCTTTTCTGCGCGGCTCGCGTGACTTACGCCGCGATCTCGAGCTTTCAAGGGCTAGCTCCTCCTGTATTTCTGTACGCGTAATCGTACTCGGCACTGTTACTCTCACTTTATGAGTGATTTATCGCTGCGAGATGCGCGTGTTTTATTTTCTATTACACGGAGAAGACAGATCCCCACCACGCCAGCAGTATGCGGGCGTGTGGAATGAGTCGTATATTAGTAGCACCAACCCATGATATATAGCCGTAAAACAGAACAATTTTGGACTGGCCTTTCCCCCACCACTTGTACTTTTTGACTAGCCGGTTTAAACGAAGATAGGTGGCGCATATAGACACTTTGTCATGGAAAATATATTTCCCCCATCAGTACCTGCGCGTTTATTTCACTGCTGATTGGGCCGCTCATGCTATAACTAATTTTTACTTAAAGAAATATAAAAATAAGGGGTCAAACCGAAAATATTTGAAAACAACGAAGTCGAGTGACGACTGAATGAGTAAGACAGTTTGAGGTGATGTAAATTAGTAAACACAATCGCAAAATAGTAATTCAGTTTTTCGAAAAAGTCATGACAAAGGTTTATCGAAATTTATTACTCAATAGTCATGTATCTCGAACGCGCGCAGGCTAGAATTGCATGTAGCCTTCAACAACGGCGATGACAGCAACAGTTCCTCGTCGTCCGAGACGAAAACGACTCGTTCGTCTCCGCGCGTAATTCGGTACACACGATAATAGCCTCATCTCTTTATACTACCTATACCCACGACGTCGGTGTCGGCGCGTCAGACGAAGAGCCGTGCCGTCACTGCAACAGCAGCAGCAGCAGCGGTACACGCATCCGCGCGCGCGCATTATCCAGCGTGTTGGCTCGCTTGTCTTACAACTACGCGATAAGTCGAGGGGACAATCGGTCGAACAGCCTCGGCTTGTGTCGCTGCGGCGATGTGTATCGCTCGGAGGTCAGCAACGTCCCTTTCGCGCGCTTTTTTTATCGCCGCTCGACGTGTGCGTCTCTGCTGCTGCGCCATGCAGCTGATGGAGTGTCGCAATCCGCGTACATCGCCTTCGGCTGCTACTGATGCAGTATAGTGGCTACTATCGAGGTCGCGAGGAGAGAAGTTTACTCCGAGAAGAGACGCTTGCCGATCCTAGAATGCATCTTTGCGCATAAGAATAAGGACAATTGCAGCGCGTCGGGGAATATGAGTTTCTGCAGACGCACACATCAGGAGAGCTTTTATTTGCTCGATATCCGCATACTCTAAATTAGAAAAACATTCAAATATATATTTTCTTCAAAAGAAAATTTAATTTAAGCACGAGTCGAAATCGACGGAGATAATGACCATTGATTCGAGTATTTTACTTTTTTCAGGCAAAATACTTTAGCCGAGCGCGTCCGAGTAATTATCAGCATCAAGCTCACGAGCACTCGAGTTTTATGATATTTATTGTAAAATTCGTTCGCTCCCGCGTTTGTTGACCGTCGCACGAAGCAGCGGCGAGAGAATTTGCGTTTTCCAATAATACACTGCTTGTTGACTCTGTCGAATATTTACAATGCAAGCGCCACGAACGCAGTGGCATTATTAAATTCTGCTTCGCGGAAATTCAGCGCATGAGCTGTCGGCACGTTTATCCGACGTCGTTGTTTTCAAATATTTTTAGTTGAAAATGGCTTTCCAGCAACAAACCAACCTGCGTTTGCGATGAAAATTTAATTTCGAGCGCTAAACTTACAAGTGCTATAACTCGATCCCTTCGTATATTTTAGTTGATGAAACAATTAATTAAATTTGATTCTGTTATCCCGCTTTGGAGTTGTGAATTTGTTCCCACTCCACTCCAGACTGTATTATACTCGAGAAAAAAATGTGTACTACGCTAAAATTGGGTTTTCCATAAAAGAGGGAAAAAAGCACGATAATAAACGCGAACAGCAGTTTGCAGTATTCCACACAAGACGAACGAATAGAAGCTGCAATTCGCAGTCGGCGTTAATTTCCGGGAACAGTGCCTGTCGTATCCAAGCAATGACTGTATATATACACCGCGCTACGAGCAGCAGCGCCCTCGTATATATAAGGGGTCAGCCCAGTCGGCTGCCGGTTTACGATCGCGCCGAAATCACTGGCGACGTGATAATAAAATAATCTGGGCCTTTCGAGTCATTAGCTCGGCCCTCGTTACTTAGCACTGGCCAGTTTGAGTCCGTAGTTTACGCGCTGCTCGTTGTGGTGTACGTCAGTGGCGCGATGCGAGCCCGCATCGAACTGCAAAAGCTCACTGAGATATAATGTATAATATAGCGGAACAATTTCGTATTTGAAATCTCTTGTTTTATTTATTGGAGGCATTTCTTTACATTGATACTATCTTTATTGTGAGTTTCATTGCCGTCAGTGCTTCACTATTAATAACCATCTCGAAGAACGTATTCTTGAAAACAATTATCGCGAGATTGCTCCAATAACATACGTAAAAAGGTGCTCTAATCACATCGTGAAAATTGCTCAATTCCGCAAAATAAAGCAGGAATTGCGCACACGTACATGTGTACAGGTCGAGGTATTAATAGGAAATCTCGCGCGAGCTCGATACAAAAGATTTCCCTCACTATACCGATTCTCATCACTATCTCCGACGCGAGCAATTTTCCTCGAGCAGCTTTGCTACCGACTACATAGCTATACTGGATCGACTCACGCGCTGCGCATATTAACACGCCGAACAATGCAGAGGAAGAGGAAGTCGCGATTTTATTGCTCGTCAAATTTTAAAGTGTGCTGGCTTCTTAAGAAAATAATATCGCGTTTACGAAAGCATCTCATTACCCAAAACCGGTATGGCGTTCCGCGCTCAATTTATTTTTCGCAACCGAAGCGTCGGTGCTCCGGAGTGTATCTTGCGTTTTTCATAATTCACGCGTAAACGATAATTTTGACGATTTTTTTCTACTCATAATGAGCGCTGTGCCAACATTGCGCGCACTTGATTTTAATACAAATTGTTCGTCGTAAAGACGCATTGAAAATTCGCGCTCTTACATCGCAGGCATAATTCTAGGAAAATTTAATGAGTTAGAAAGATGATGGTTACACCACCACGAGGACGAAGTACTCCTTCGGCTGACTCTAATCGAAAACCCAGCTCCAGCAGCCCAATAAAATCGCGCTCAAGATTCCGCGTGTCAACTGCATAGAAGCAGCGCGATAAACCTACCATATGAAGTAGCCTCACGTCTGCGCACCGCAAACTCGAAAATTATCCATCTGCTACTGATAGCGAAAAGAACAGCGACGCGAGAGTCTTCCAATTGCCGCGTGCTCGCGATTACGGCATTTACGCACTGCAGCAATGCTCTCGCGGTTTCACTTTCACGCTGTGGCAGCGACTTGTAATCTTTCTCCTGCACACGCACACCCCTGCATCATCGAGATCGAGGTGCAGGTTTACGACACACAGTCATACACCATAGAGCATAGAGCAGTAACGTCGCATGGCTGGCGCGCTATATGTACTGCGTCCCGTTAAGTGGATCCAATCAAGTCGGCGGCAGACAGAGCCGAGGTTATGTGTGCGCGCGCGCGGAGTGAGAGATAGAGAGAGGAAGAAAGAGAGCAGTGAAATGAAGTCGTCGGGGGAGAGAGTGGAGACTAGTAGGCCGTTACGGAGGTGAGGGGGGGGGGTGCGAGTAAACGAGGAAAATAGAGCGAGAGACGCATCAACAAAGACAGTTCGGCGCGCGAGCATCACGAACGCAAATGGACGAGAAGGAAAGTAAGTGGATATATACGTATGAGCGGGAGGTTATGGCGGAGAAGCAGCGTGGAGAGAGACAGTGAGATAGAGATGCGAAGGCAGAAATGGAGAAATTAAATTACGCGTTAAGCATAACCGCTGATGGTACATGCGTTATGTTCCTTCGACTCGCTCGCGCGTATCTTGCTCTCATGTGCGTAGTGCCAATTTCGAACAGTGAATTCAGTATTTGAAGGAATAGTTTAATGTCATCGTAATTAAAGCAATAAAACAAGTTGGTCAGAATAAAATACCAAATTCCTTTCAATGTAGCGAAAACTCGTGAGCTGAAGTCGTACCTATACACATTCGCAGTGATGCAGTCCAGTAGGGTATCTTACATATCAACGCATTGTATTTTAGTATCCGTACTATGCTCAACTTGTTTACTGAATTACACTCCCATACTGCTGGACGTATAAACTTGATGACAGCACTAACTATTACACTTTAACGGCAGATATAAACGATGGACGTCCGATTGTGGGTGAGTCAGTTGCGAATGACCATCATACCATCTAAAGAAATGGTGTCCGTTCATGAGCTTTCCGTAGATTGAAGGGCCACAGTTATGATATCTAATAATTAATAATGACCATCGTAGACTTCTAAGCTTAGCTACCCATTTGTAACCGAAACCGTATTTATAACCATTAAGGTAAATCGATTTTCATGCATCAACCAAATAAATTCGACTGAAAAAATGCAGTTTTAGTTGGAAAAGTTTAGTTGACTCATACACCGAAGCCGTTTCTATCCTCCATCTGCAAGCGAGTACCTATTATATGCTCATCATCTCCACCTCGCCACAGTTTCCCCGCGAATTTCGCTGTTTGCCCGAAACAAACGAAACCCGAGAACACACGGCGCAAGGAAACTATACTTGCAGTCGAGCGGCGATTTGCAGTAATTAATTTAATTAAACCGCGGGGAAATAATACGCGCCGGCTGTTGCTGGATGTTTGAAGGTGATTGAAACTCGAGCAGGTAAATAACGAGCCTGGCGATGCTCGCGAGCGCGGAAGCGGTTTGGAGAGATGAAATTATTACTATTAGTCTAGTAAACAGTACGTTCCGCGCGGGTTTCCCGGTTTTTAGCCTGTCTTTTGGCTGCGGGCGGCACTATTTTCGCAAAAGTGGAGAATTCTGGGCGGTTATCGATGCGGATTTCTCGTGAAACGATCTGTGTAATTTGCCTATCACGAATACAAAATTATACGCGCGTATTATATACGAGGAATCGATTGTCTCTCGATAAGAGTCTTTTTCTACTAATTTCATCTTTAGATGATTATAAAACATATATGCTCGACAGTTATAAAATCTGACTTTATCGCTGAAATAAATAACGAAACCACGAGACTGGACGCAGACATTTGTCAGCGCAACGCACGATTAAATGTCAGCGAGCTCACCTTATTACGAAATAAAGCAAATGTTTCGCGCGTAAACGTCCGCATTAAGCAGAGATGAACAATATAAAAGCCGGCTTTAATATTCATCTCGGCGCTCGCGAAGTTATAAAATTTCGCAACGCCGTCGTAACCGTGAAAAATGCAGGCGCTCTCGCGCCAAGAGTTTGTTTAACGCTCCGACCACTTGCGCGTGTGGCTTTCGCAACGTCATAGAATAGATACACGGCCGATAGGACAAATAAGCGACTTTATAGCAGCGATTCACCTGCGAGATAAGCAAGACCGAGACGGCGTTTTCGTCGCTGTCTCCTAGGCAAAAAGCCCCACGAATCGCCTCGTTTTCGCGCGTGTCTCCATAGAGATCGTTATCCGGGCAAGAAAAATGATTTAGCAAGTCTCCGACCGACCTAATGATTCGCCGCGCAGCAGCACCAGATCGCGGGAGATAAGCTCCGATAAAACGATCAGCTGCGCTGTTTATGTATTATATATATATATATATGCAGGCGGGCTCGAGTCGAGAGTAGCGTTTTTCTGTAAATTACTGTTTCGCGGTCAGTCGCGCGGCCGAGCGGAGCATTCATATATGGAATATATCAATATGTGTATACGCGCCGCGGCGGTGGTGCATTATGCGGCTGACAAAAATCGCGCCGCGTTTACGTCACAACGCGAGCCCGGTATAGGCCATGTGCGTTATTTGCGAGTGGCGCGCGAAGCCAATGATTTTAATGGCTCGTATACAGTGCGGAAAAATGAATCGACCGGCCGCGAACGCCGACAGCCTGACAAATGATAGATTTCTAAAACCGCGAGAATTACAGTGCTTCTGGGTTTGATTGCCGTGTATTGGAGATTTTTTGCAGCTCGAGAGCCGAGAGTTCGAGTGACAATCTAATTTGCGTGGTTTTTTTTCTGGGTATTCGCGGTATCACGCGATAATGGTGACTGCGATTTTTGTACTTGTGAGAGCTGTATGCCCGTTTTAATCGGACGGTATAACGTTTTAGCCAACAGCAGCGCGTTTAAATCTTCATAGCTCCTCCTGTTACCAGGTATAAGGAAGCGCAGCGCAAGCAAATCGCGGGCGCTTTACTTATTATATATGTTATAGGCCTCATCGTCCTCTTGCAGGGATCTCCAGACTTCGTCACGGAATATTGAGTTATAATTTGAGGCCAAAGTGCGCGTAATATGCGCGAGCCGACTTCCTTTAAAAGTCCGAGCGAAATAATAATGGCATTTAAGAACTAGAATTATGCCAAAGCGCACTTAACCCGCTTCCAAATGGACTTTCGCTTGGCTCCGCGCGTCGTAGCAGCGCGGCTACTCGTATATATGTATACATGCACGTAATGCGGAGTTCATTGTTTCAGCGGTAAAGGCTCGGACGGTGAACGAACGAGCTGTGTACCTACGAAACAGCCGCGGCGATCATAATGGCTCTTTGCAGGATTGTATGCGCGTGTGCGTGTGCTAGATTGTCCAGTTCAAGGCGACGTCGTTCAAAATGATCTGCAGAGAGATAGCTTGGAACAGAGGGTTGTAAAATGAATTTGAAAAATCCAAGTCTGCTGGACACAAGGAAATTCGAAATAATATTAAAACGCGAAGCTTAGATCGACATTAACCTTAATTCCCGTTCAACGATCCGGTTCAATGACAGTTTACCAACCCGGAGAAAAAACCCCAACAAAAAATAGTAAAACGAAGCAGTTTCGGACTAAATAGCTTTCCGGCTGGAGATGATAGGTGGCGCACAGGATCTTTTCTTTTCCCCTCGTCAGTATCTACGGGCACAGTGTTTGATAGGTCGCTGCTGCTTCACGTTCATATTAGTAGCCTATAGAAGCACTGCAATTATTGCAAGAATCATTGGAAAAAGCCGAAATCAGAGCCTCTAAATAAGCCATAAACCACCGTATAGCGTTATATCCCCGCACACTCGAAGTCGTTCAATTGTTTCGACCTGCTGACATTCTCGAGGAAACTAATCAGGATTAGAGTTAGGATTACGGGGGCCGATTGAATTGGCCCCTGCAGCAGGGCCGCGCTCGTAAACTCTTACTGGAGCTCCTCCCGTCCCGTGTCGCTCGCGCGCGCGTTACGTCCTCGACCCCCGCAAGCGCACGTTCGGACCAACTCATCGACTGCAAACCCGTAGCCGTCTGCAGGCGCTATGTATATATAACAGTATACGTACACCCGACCTATCTTGGACTGACCGCACCGGCCAGGCGACCTCCGAAATTTCATTATCGTCTCGCGGATCCGAAATAAGGACCGAGTGGGGGGAGTCCGCATTGAGCGACACTTTTCCTACACATACTCGTGCAGGACACCGCGCTCTTAATTATAGCTTATGAAACGACCGATGAAGCCATTCCGGGCCGACGCAGTTCACGTTTATGGGCCCCGGAGAGGCCAGTTGGCGGATTGAAAATTTCTTGATTAGGCGCATTAACGGCCTTATGCGAGCGCGCTTTCTGCGTCGCTCCCCGCGCCGTTAATCGCGTATAATCAAGAATTTACATTTAGATTGTAGAGCGCGCCGCTGATGCTTGTATTATTGTTGCGGCGGTACGCGCGTTTGCATTTTAAACCGATGCGCTCTCGTGTGCTTGCAATTTTCGGCGGATGCGCGATGCGGTGCGGGTTTGATTTTTACATTGTGTGCTCGAACGAGCTTTGTGCGGCTCATTATGTAAACGGAAACGCCGCAGGTGCTGGATTTACATGATGCAGGAAACCCTACATCATATTTTTACCGTTCGCCGTAATGCGTTCAATTTAGAAAGTTAGGCAATTTGTAATAGGTTCTTTGTCGGGGTATTATAATTTCAGTGTGCGACCGCGAGTCAGAATGAATTTACAATGAAGTGGCTTATACGACGATCCTTCTAAACACGACGATCTCTGCCAGCGTCATATTCGTTCTACAGTATTTATCATGCCTTTTGAGTACCATACCATAGTACAAGTTAATACGCTCTTATTTCGTGTAAAGGAAAACCTTTCCAAGCCGTGCTGTGACAGACTCACGCGTTTTGAAAAGCCATTCGAAAATATTTAGTGCACTTGCGTCGTCGCTCGCGTAGCGGCCAACATCTGAATAGACGTAATTTATGAACGATCAGACGAGAAGCCGCAGCACACGGCACTCGACGTATATGATTTATTTCACAATAGCGTAACAACGAAAAAGGGCTGCTACTCCGATAGCCAACGGCGCAGCATCTCGTGCGCAATAATTTTCAAAACAAAAAGTCGGAAGTCGGCGTTTTAAGTGAAAACGCTCCGCGCGGACATGTGTATATGAGAGCGCGTTGCGTAATTCGCCGCACGCGGCGCGATACGTGTTTGATCTTTCGAGCACCGAGGCAGATTTTAAATCGACGCAAAAGGTGTAAGCGCATGCTTGTGTATGCACCATATGAAAAAACGCCACCTTGCGGCAGAGTACAGTTTATATATGAGCAGGAATATACGAGCTCTACACTAATGTAAACATTATAAGATTTTTATAAGTTTCTTATCGCAAATCTACCTAACCTCAATTTTGTTTAAACATAACACATACAGACATTTAAAAAAATACTATTTTGTTAATAAAATTATAGATTTCTCTTTGAGAAGGTAAAATCGCCGATCCAAGCATGTGACGTCCCGAAAATTATGCAAAAGTAATCGCGAAAGACGCGAAACCACACACGGCGCACCTCTGAAACGACAATATATAATATACGCTACTCGATTACAGCTCTACAGTAGTAGGCTTTTCGTTTTATTTCGCGCGGGCACATTCATATATATCCTCGCGTCGCGGCGAGCATTATTACGCGTACGGCGTATTACTCCACGCGTGTTTATCTACTTAATTTCTCGACGTACGCACACCACCTGAGTCCCCAGAGAGAGAGAGAAAGCTGTTTTTCCAGGCACGCGCACTGACTCAGCCGTAGCAGGACGACGCGATGCTGCGTGCAGTGTGCGCTGATGGAAATGCTACTACTATACACGTCGTGTGGCCCGCGGCGCTATAGCGCACTCGAGCATGCAAAATAAAGCGAGTAGCATTCGTGCGTTTCGCCGATTGCAGATTCGCGTTCGCTGTTCCAGTGTAGCGGTAAATGCGGTGATTAATCTTTCAGCATTTTTCTTAGGGCTATCTCTTGCGGTACATGGTTTTTTTAGGGGCGTATTGTTGAATCTGACGTAATTTTCATGCGGAAAGACTTGAAGATTCCAGAACTTCCATTTGCCAATAACCTTGCTAAGGAGTATACTGCTCGGCGTTAATATATCTTCAGATAGCGATCGCGATCGCGTTAAGGTGTAATTATACGATAACGCGATCGCGCGCGGAGCTTTTCGAGATCAAGAAACCTGAATATTATCACCCACTTGTAATTATTGACAAAACCTATGCGCGATGAATTACGTGCGACCGCGCACGATTTAGCAATGCACTGAACATACTCAGCTGTTCCACATTACATTGTACCTCTCATTCGTGTAATATCGGCGCGCTTTTATCCCGCGAGTATAACACCTGCATCCCGCAACTCATGCGCGAGGAGCACGCCGTTTCGAGACAATAATGTTGCGCGATCAGCACCACAAAGGAGGTACACCAGCTCTCTCTCTCGCTCTCATCATCGTCCATTTCGCGCACAGACAAACAATCAATAAAGCACACATACCCAGGAGGCGGTAATCCCGGGTTGCACCGCGGGATAGTTATATACGCGTATGCGCTAGCTTCCCCCCTACAATCAACGAGATTCATTCGGAGCGTTGATAAGATTCACGGCGATTGAATAAGGGCAGTATATCATACGTCTATTCCAGCGCTGAAGTACATAACCAGTCCAATTAATCCCGACTCCCTCCCCCCTTCTACAACTCGAGAGAGTACGCTGCCGCGCATTACATATGCCCTCATCTCGTTAACTCGTTCCCTCTTAGCAGTTAGTTTTCTCCGCATGATCTGCCTCTCCCTATATATACCAACATCTTCGGTGCGCGAATGTGTGCATCTCGCTGCACATACGTACATACGGCTATGTCGACAATGGCCGCGGCGATATACACTATAAGCGACGATATTATATATACATACATATGTATGCACAGCATAGAAGTCCAAGGTAATCACGTATGTCACAACACCCATAGATATGTGTGTACCACACACACCAACACATGGATGCATACATAAATACCGCACATGTGCAGTATTATGGCGCTCAGATATACGCGCGTATCATGCACACAGGAGACGCTTTGCGAGGGGAGAGTATATACGAGTCATTGATCAAGCGAGAAAACGCGGGAAACGAGGCGTTCGCGCGCTCGACTGGACGCGATTACATTGCGCGCGCACGAGCGTTGATAGAGCTATTGCAGCGCACGCTGCGATGAAAAAAAATGATGGATCTCGCGAGGTCCGAGTATTAGCGCGCGATTTTTTCACCTCGCTCCTATGGCGCGGCACGGAAAAGTGACTGGAGCTTGTTGTATATACCTGGGCTCGATCAAGTATGTGGTCACCTTGACCTTATAGGTTGTGCGCTCTTTTTGCGGAGCTCATGGGAAATGCTCGATACGGCAAATTGTCTTTGCAGTAATTCGCGTCGCAAATAAATTAAGCTGGCTATCAAATTTATTGAAGCAGTTTGCCAACTGAGATATTTCTCTTTGAGCTAAGATAGCTGAGGAAATGCGATACGCAAATTCATCTACAAAACAACTGCACATATGTACTGCTGTTATTTACGATATATTACAACTTTAAAATGGTAGATGAAAGACGGCATGCAGCTTTAGGAGTCAAAGCAAATGCAACGAGAAAGACTTGATATACTGCACACGCACTGAAACGCAGAGAGAACCAATCGGAAGAATGAATTAACACATTAATTCAACTTTATATGGCGCTTGGTTCAGATATTGCGATAAGCGAAATCAAGAAGTCGATAAAACGTCTTATTAATGCGTACGCAGATTCGATTTCGAACAATGACCGAGAGAGAAAGAGTGGACTTGAAAGCCTGTGTTTAGCCGATAGCGGCGATAAAGCGATTGAGTTATATTATAAACATTGAGTAATTTACGTAATCCCGTTGCTTAACCGTAAACAGAACGCGAGGCAGGTTAGACCTCGGCTTCGACGCATGGAAATGCACTAAGTTTGTCAACGCGCCACACGGAACGAATTAACATTATTACGAGGTATTTTCATATTATTCAATAATTAAATAATTATTGAGTGAATCGCGACTCGACCGCGTAATAAATACGTGCGTGAAAGTATAAACACAACGTAACTCCGCTGCTCAATTCAGTATCGATGTAAAATAATTATTTGCATTCTTCGGCTACGGTTAATTATTCTCAAGAGTACATAAAAGTGGCTGCAAATTTACATTTTGATCTTTCTGCGGCATCTACTTATGAATTATGCTAATCGCTATAAACATTCGTAAATGTGCGCTATCTTAACGATGCTGATTGTTTTTGAAAACTATATTGACAGGAGTCATTATCGACTTATCGCGAATCCTGTTTTCTCGTAGAACTGGATCGATACATACGTATAAGTGAAAATCTGAAAACGCAATGAGCAGTTTCTAATCCTATCCATACAGAGGCGTAAACGAGACCAGCGGATAATTAAATACATATCATACACACACGTAACTCGCGCGCGTACTCATGTGTTAAACGATTACCGAATGCGCGTAGTGCAGTGCCACTGTACGCATTTGCGCTCAGAAGCACCTGCGGATAGAGAAATCAGACGAGGACAAATATACCGTTTACAAGAAGTAACAATCTAATATTATGCTTTATATTTTCGCAACAAATTACACTATCGATAAAGTTGCAATTGCATCGATGTTTGCTAACAGACCTTAATGTATACAATATAATAACGACCGAATAAAAAACATTTTCTTCACTTTCGAAGAAGCAATTTTCCTCGGTCAAAAGCAGCCACTACTGCGCCATAGACTTAGACACCGATCAACGACCGCGACATGAAAAAAAAAAAACAGGGCTACTGCTGCAGCGCATAGACCTGCACCTCCGTCACGCATGAGAGGCAGTGCGCGTCTACACACTCGCAACGTAGTAAATTACATGAGGGGCGACTGCGAAATTGGCTCAATCGAGTTTTGATTAAAACATCGCGCGACGGCGTCAAACTGGCTCGTACTAGCAACGCTTGGTTTCGCGCCGACACCTTCGTGTGCGCAGCTCTATACCACCGTAGTCCGCACGATATATTGAACGATGATTTTTTTCTTGTACAGCTACTGCACACGCAAGCGAGAGCCCAAATTTCGAGACAGGAAATATCGTACGAAGTATTAGTATACTTCTGCAGACCCCTGGTAGACGGCGCGACTATCTTTAAACGAGTTACAATAATTTTCAGTCATTTTTCTGCTGCATTATTCAATGATGATACCCTATATAAGTGAAAACAGGCATAAACACGAGTTGGAAAGGTAAAATTAACAGGATATCCAAGCACATATGTTAATTGTTGTCCCTAATTTTTTTCCGGGTACGGTAGATCTTGTGTAACGCATTTGTGGTCGGACTCTTTTGTGGGTTTTCTGCTATTGTGAATAAAATTGCTACATTACGGAGACAACATTATGCTACATAATTTTCTTTCGTTGACATACAAACGCTTAGCAAAACATACAAGCAAACGAGACGAAATGAAGTACTTACGCAAAACTAAGAGGTCATTCATTCGAGACATACAAAGCGTTCGCATTGTACGTACACGTGCAGCGACATATTTCATTTGCATAACTTCCAGTAACTTCAAAATTCCCTACAAACTCCAAGGTTAACGTATTGACTTTTTCACAAAGGTTTACAACTACTTTCTAAGTGTATGGTACATTTTCATCATATCAGCTGACAACAATCTGGCAATAGCAAACGGAGTACAGCGTAAACCAATAATAAATCTCCTACTTATTATCCCACATATCGCCCCTCTAAAAAATCAATAATACCCCCAACTCAATAAAACGAGTATTATATTCAAAACATCGCGCACGGGAGCCCGCATTTAGCTGATCGCTTCTAATGTTTCAATCTGAAACGTAACCTCCCCTCGTTATTCCTGCTCTCTCTTTCGCTCTTGTTTTCCCCTCTCCCCTGCGCCTGTTCGGAAATCGGCTCTCGGCAAAGCCGCGATCATTGTCACCAGCGGGAAGAAAAAATTGGACACGCGCCGATGATCCCATGACACATTTCCATACAATGAGCCGCCGACACGCAGTTCTGTCGTCCCTTGCCGCCCCCGGTGGGTGGTCAAATTTCGGACGAACCCTCGGACTCTCGGACAGCGCGCTTGCGCGCGTGCAAAGGGAGAGTCAATATTTTTGGACAGCTTTTAGAGGCGCAACAAAGTCGCCGACGGTAGACCGCCGTGTCGTGCAAAGGAGCGTCGGTTGTAAAATCTGGTGATGAGTGCGAAACTCAACCTCTAACCTTGTCGCTTTTTGTCGCAGTATAAATCTTTGTCGCCTATACGTCTTTTTATACAGATTTTTTGAATTGGCTCATATTTGAGCATACAAAACGAAAAATGATTTCATTTGCAGAGAAGGCAGTTCAACCTACGCTGCCCAGTGCCCATCATATAACAGAACAAAAACAAGGTTTTCACAAAAAAGCGTGTTATTGCTATAACAAAGTTACATAAACTCAAACGATACAAGCGTTCGCCACAGCTCGCTCCTAAAAAGTTTATGCAATACCGGTCAGCGTGCTGTCGGTAAGTGAGCGTTTAAGGGTCTAAACTGCCGCCGTAAATGGTCTCCGCGGGTAGTCTCCGCTGCATTAGCGGAGGTCTGCTTTGGACTGTCAGGTCATAAAAACGACGACTACGGCGAAGACGACGTCCCGCAGCTCTGCGTAGGCAAAACAAAGCTACGTTGTATCCTCGTGAACGAAATCTTCATGGTAGCCAAGGTAACCGTTTTTAAGTGGAACCACGGTAGTTAAACTCAGATTACTGACGTCCTTATTGACTCTTTGATCGGTTCGTAAATGAAGAATCACGGGAAATCGCTCTGTTACACGCCTTCTATGTGCTTTTTCAGTCTGCGTGAGCGGAAGATTACGGCCGGTTTTTACGAACATTATGAACACATAAATCGGTTTATAGAGGACCTCTTAGAACATCAAGCTTGTACATCTCAAAACGATCATCTCGTCGAAACTATAAAATTGCGATTGACACGACGAGCAGTATAGGGAAATTTCGAGCGAGGATATCTATGTACTTCTCTACTTTTTTACGAGACGCCATAAAAGGTATACAATGCGCGTAAGGTCCGCGACGTATGCGAAGAAACGTTTTATCGAATAAAAAAGACGAAGTAGGAAGAAAAAAATAATTTATTGCCCCACACTAAAGTCGTCGTGCACTTAACGCGGTCTCTTATGGAAAAAAAATGTACGCGCGTTACGACGAAATTGACGAGACGGGTGTGATGCAAGCGTTTTTGCCGTTAAGAAGAGATGTAACATTGTCATTATTCCTTCTTGGAATCACCTACATAAAGATGTTTCGCTACTTTGAGAGTAAAACGCAACGCGCAGAGAAGAAATTTTTAATGATTTATTTTATTTCTAGCAGTTATAAATATAATGGTCGGGTATGCTCTTGCTTTCAAAGAAACTTTGAAATGTAAAAACTCATGCAGGCATACATTTTATAACCGTGTCTCTTTGTGCAACGTATTTTCTATTTTGCCAGCTGCCAATTGATCGCGTAATATATCTTAATTTCGTTGATAATACAGTGCAGCACACAAAAGAATAAATGAATATGTAACGTACGAAAGACAAAATTTTCCCATAACGGGGTAAATCACATCAACCAGAAAAGCGCCAATCGTGGTGATGTTTTCCGATCAAAAGTACAATCCACCCTATCTGTCGCATCGCTCATCTTGCACAATCCGTCATCCCGTTACGTAAACCCTAGCCCTTCGATCAAACAGCTCGTACACGGCGTGACGAAAGTGTATCGAAATTCGCGTTTAACGCTCGGTCACCCGTAATCGAGCGCACAATATGACTTTCCTCGGGAAAAAAATAAGATAGACAGCACGCGCTACCGAGTTTCATTGTTCCCAACAAGTGCGTCGAAACTTGAGCGGCAGCAACACATATCCGCGCGAATCACACATATAATGCATGCGCACATGTTACCGATACAATGAGCCTTAACTAGCCATTATGCGGCACGTCGCGGGCGAACGCACCGCGACGTTCCTTGACCCGAGACGGTCGTGCGCCTCTGATTTTCTTGTGCCTCTCTCGCTCAATTATCTTCTCCTCTACTTATCCTCTCTCTCTCTCTCTCTCTCGACGAGCTCTGTACTGTGTGCAGCGCAGCGCTCTTCGCGGATAATTCGCGATCGACGCGATAAACTCGATTACTTTCCGCTCGTGAGGCGCGCGCGCTGAATTTATTTCTGCTTATTTAACCATTGCTAATCGTTCGGACTGTAATGGCGTTCAATGACGTTCTTTTTTTTATTGTTTGAAGCTACCGGTGATGACAAAGCGTACCTCGGCGAGTCTAAATAATTTCAGGAAAAGTGATTGTAAGCGTCGTTGTTTGCACGACACTCGTCGCGCTTCGCGCATAAAAAACATATAATGTATATATAGTTGAAAACAAACAAGAAGTAATTACAAACATTGAAGTCTTGCGAGCAACCGTCCTCCTTTGCCGAATGCTTTGACCGGCTATATCCGGTTCGGTTAACCGTATAACACAAACACCCACCCACGTAAGTCCTCCAAGACGGATCGCACAACAGGTGCCCGGCAGCCCGAGTTACGAAAGCCTCTAATTAGATTCGGTGACATCCGCAACGACTCGCGAAATTCACCGCTCTCGACACCGCTGCAGTTTTCTGCAAAAAGTTCTCACGCTCGTAACGCGTCGCCAAGACGCGTATCGCTTGGCTTTTCGCGACGCTCCACGACGCGCATAGAGAAAATATACATTTCGCACGTGTAATGACAGAGGAGAGCTCCGGGAATCTAAACCGCAAACCCGGCTCTTTCTCCGTCTCTCGATGGGTATATACCAGTGCAGGAAAACAAAGGTGTGTGTATGTATATGGCGACACTTATACACGTGTGCGCGTTCACAGGGTGATCCGAGCGTAACTGAAACGAAGCACGTTGAAACCGTATAGTGTCAGATTATGCCGGACAAATTAAGTTCAGTAAATTTAACGTCAGCACATTGACTGGTCGTCTCACTGTTTTTCACTTGTTAGTTATTGAATAATTTATTACGACCGAGAAGTCAGAAATTAAAATTGCACGCACGAGTTAATTAGCCGCGTCACTAAAAAGCCCATTGATTCTTCATAAAAAATATCTACATATAATCGAATAAAAAAAAAATCGACCTTTTCTTCAAAAAAGACTCCTCGCGCATTATTATTATTACTGGAACACCCAGTACATCGAGTGCGTCTTTCCCACTACAGTCGGACACATGGCGCGAGTGTTCGAGTCTGTCTTCCTCCGTATAGCTATACTCCTTGCTATGTATCTACACACACACAGCTAGCTATACGTGCGCTCACCAAGAAACAGTTCCTGAGTTCTCGCGGGCAGTCGCTCTCGGGCTACAATTATTACAATTACCGGTAACTACCCCGGCCATTTGTCCGTTAATCGTTACGTGTCGTTCGAGAGCGAGAGGGAGAGAGAGAAATGCGGCTCTATGTGTATCCTCCTTTGAAGAAAAACGAGCGAGCGAGCGCGATTCAGATATTTACGATGCGCGAGTGCGCGCCTACCGCCTTTTTCTACTTCGCGCGAGCGCACTCTACTGCTATGGACACGCGCATGTGCATAGATGCATGTGTGTGCGTGCATTGTCGTTGCCGGTGGTTAAAGCGCGCGCGCGCGCGCGGACGCAGATAAAAAGATGTAAAGCTGGGTATCCCTTCGCTCGGGCCGCTTTTCTTTTATGTGCGACTTTGGCCGCCAGAGCCGAGAAAAAGTGCTCTAATTCTCCGGAAATTGCTCGGCCGGCGCGGTGTATCGGCTTCCCGAGGGAATCTCAAGACCTCCGCGTGTTTGTATGAACGAGCGCGCGGAGTCGAGGATGATTTCGTGATTTTTATCGCGCATGTAGGTAGACGTAAGAGATAGTTACGTCGAGGACTCGTGCTCGAGAGCTTGAAGAGTCGACGTTTTTCTAGGATGGACGTCGCGGTGATTAATTTGCAATGATTATTGAGGGATGCGGCAACGCGTTTTATCGAAGACTGAACTACTTTAATTGTTGTTTGCAAGAAGGAACCCTGAGAGTTTCTTACTAGTTCAGTTCACGGAATCAAGAAAGAGCAAAAACCGTTTTCTCTTTATTCCCTTATTACGAAGCACTCGAGTTCGATTCGAATAATTGAAAATACTATACCATAAGCTTAAACTTTAGAATAGCCTACTGTCAGAATTAGTATTTACATTTACTAAGAAAGCTGTTTCCGAACAATCGTCCAACCTTCCTAAATTCTACAAAAACAGCTTCATTCATCCTCACCTTCCGGCGCGGCAAAGCCAAAAGACGAGCCGCCTCTCAAAGTCCAGAAAATTATCTCATCCGTTCTCCGGGCTAGGTAAATCAGCACCGTTTGAGGGCAAACAAATTTGAGAAAGCGTGACGAGTTCGGAAGTTTCGGCGGCGGAACTTTTGATGCGCGCGGGTGGCCACTAACAGGCGACGATTTCCTTCTCGGTCACCTAATTGGCACGAGTGATCTATAAGCGCGCAGATTCCCGACTGAGATAATGCGCGGACCGACGCCGAGAGGCCGAAAAAAAACGTCGGCAAGGCCGAGGATTCAAAGGCGAGAGAGCGCGTGACACAATCTAGGTAAGCGATATGTATATACACAAAAGGCGGGAGCCCGAGATGTGTTTGCTACTCCCTCGTTGGACATAGTGAATGTGTGCGTCCGCCGGCTCTCTCTCTCTCTATTTCCCATAGCAACAGATGAAAGGGACGGCGCGCCGGTGTCTTTGCCTTGTTATGCGTCTTACTTAAACTACTGTGAAGAAGTCGCCAGGAAATGCAGCTTATTGTCTGCAGATTGAGGAGCACCCAGATCAAGATTACTTTTCGGTTTTCGTCGAGAAAGTCGATTCTTTGTACACTCCAATATTGAACGAAAGAAACGAGTCAATTTAACATTCGTTGCAGACAAATATCAATTAATCGTATAAACTTTTTAATTCTTAGCTCAAATACTTTATCCGTATTAAAACTAAAATGTATCCCAATGATTAAACATTATTTTAAAAAATACTATCATCTTTTAGGAAACCTATTCAAGAAATCATTGCAATTATGTACACCTCTTTCATAAAGTGCCAAGTTGAATATTAACAAGTATTTAGCTGTATATGAACAGCTTAGACGTCTATCGCTTAGATGAATAATTTAAGAATTCCTCTTTCTATACACACGCAGACCACCTTGAAAGGTGTAACCATCTCTCGTAAAAAGAACAAAAAGAAAGGACAAACATTTCTCTGAGGCCGTAAATCCAGGAGAAATATTGAGACACGCGCTCGCGCCCCGAACGTACGTCCGGCCCAAAATATTTTCAAAACTCGGCTGCTGCCGCGTGACGGATTTTTTCTGTCTCCTGTGCGCTAATTCGACACGGCTCGCTCTCGCTCCATTCTTAAAATCGCGCTATGATAATTCTTTGTCTGGGACTGCGACCTGTGTGGGAAGTAGCTCTTCTTAACGTTTCTCAGGATACACTTGTTGGTGGCAGAAAATTGATTTTGCACGGTTTGTTATTCGGACGCTGAGTGCTGGAACTCTTTGTACGAGATTAAGATCTAAAGAAGCCAGAAAGGATAAATTTGTAGACAATGAAGTTTTGCACGTTGCAAGTATACGTTGCTTAAGAGGATAAAAAATCAAGTGTAAATAATAATTTTCTGAATATAAACCTTTGCTCAGTAACACATGAATCTTACACCACTCAAAATATAGAGGCATTTTCGGTAGATGCAGTCACGACTATTAACGACCTTTTTTCTCTGCTCTCAGAGCATCTCATTTCACGTATTCTCGCTGCCTTATAGAAACTTTTTAACAGCCCTATCAATTTCCATTAACAATGCTCGTCCCGACGAGACAGAGAAATATTGCGTTACGAAAAGCCTTCGTCCACGCTCTCTCCAATGAAAAATGAAAAAAAGCGAGCGATCACGCGCGTGGGCACCTCTCGCCTTTTTCTCCTTCTCGATCCCACCCTTTTTTTTTCATTCACTCGCCTCGTGCTTTTACCTATAGATATCCTCCTCGACGAAGCGACGAAAACATACCGTTAGATCTCTCGATTTTATTATGTGCGCGAGTCCATCCGTGGATAATTCTCATTTTCGTCCGGCTGCGCGACCCCATCAGCGACAAAAGACACGCGAGTCTCTTGATTGTCAGTTCCATTAAGTGAATCCATTAGTCAGCTCTCTTTCTCTCTCTTTCTCCTTCGCCGGACTGGGAGCAGAGAGCTACGAGTGCCGAAGCAATTAATAAAGCTCAAATCGAGAGGATCGAATTAGTCTCTGCGCGAGTAGTGCAGGTTGCGCTCTTGGAAACACGAACGGTCGACCCCGAAGTCGACTAAGCGCGACAAGCAGCATAAAGCAACGACTTATGCCCAGCAAAGACCCTTGGCAGTCGACTCCTTGTTGTACCTTGCGCTACTTTTTCCCTCGAGGCATGAGGCGCTGAGATCCGCAAACTTTTTCGTTCCGGATTGGCTTCCCTCGGCCGGTCGTATATCGAAGAAGAGAACTGCGAGATAAGTACTATCGGCTTCCTTTGATCATTTTGAGGAAACAGAATTTTTCGCCTATACTCGAAGAGAATCGATCAGCAACAACTACCCTGTAATAAGATTTGGCCTTCGAAATATTTATCCCTTTCAGTCTCCCGTTCAGCAGTCGTACAAATCAGAACACAAACAGATTAACAAAAAAACACTAGACAGGTCCAGGAGACATTCACATTAGCGCATCCTCCCGCACCTACGTCTATCCGCCATATACGCCATACTAATGACTCGTCGCGAGCGATTCTCTGCCATTCCAGCACTATACGCGCTCCACAACTTCTTTTTTTGCCCTCCTCTTTGGCCCTTTCTTCCTACCCCAGACACAACGTTTGGTCGTTCGTTCTCGACAAATGCTCGCAGGACGCTTCGACGCCGACAGTGAGCTATCGCATTTGTAATTTGGAAAAGCGACAACGCTTAAGAGTTGCCCCGGCCAAGATATTTTGCGCACGGTATTAACGTTTCGTCGTTGCAGGACATTGCAAACGCTTGAAAAATTGGACGAAAGAGTCGTTGCACGATTACTTTTTTCCCGACTATATGCGCCTCTCATCGTTGTCGTCGTCGTCGTTGTTGTTGTTGACCTTTTCAAGCAACGACTGCACAAGAGTGGCACTGGACAAAAGGAGAATACGTGAAGAAGAAAAATGGGATCGAACGAAATCGAGAAGAGAGGAGAGATGACGGAGTGACGCTTTATTGCTCTATACATATACGGAGGGTTGGCGTAGAGCTCGAGTATTCGTCGGGAATTACGACCGTGAAAAAGAGGAGCATATATCGGTGTCTCGTATTATATAGATAAATCGCGTACGATATTTTTGAACTACACTACTCTGCAGTATTAAAAGGATATTACTGAAGAAATCTGGCAAAAAAATCTGGAGAAGGTTTTTCACTTGGTTGAACAAACTTTCACTCTTGAAATAATAAACTATTGCGATTTCGATTGAAAGGCCGATGTTCTTTCGGTAGCAGGGGAGGCGCCACGCGAATCGAGACATTTTATTGAATTTTCTGCTCGAGGACTTGCAGACAGGTCGGCCCGTTGAATCGCCCCGATGCAGTGGACTGCTTCTTAAATCACGCATGAATTAGCACTTGAAGCCACGTCTGCCGTGTAGGCATCGCTCGTGCTGCCGTATCGAGTTACGCGTTGGAAATCACTTGATGATTTTTATGGTCCTTAAACTTTGTTACGCGCAGCAAAAAAATTGGAGCGTCTGACGATTGCATTATGTTTGCTTTCTTTGTAATTTACTGTGGCGTATTTGAAAACAATGCCCGATCAATATTGTTTTTCTACGAGTATGAATAAAATGGAATTACTTATCACTTATCACTCGGAATACGAACAAATGAGCGATGAAGTGCGATGCTAATTTTAAACGTTCCGTTCAACATAAATTAGCATAATACGCATTTGCGTTAAGTTGTGAAACCTTTTATTCGAACCGAAGCGAACAATAACCTCCTGCACAATGCAATATGTCATAATCATATTTATGAGACGCTGCGTATAATTCATTATATTTTTAAAAATAATGCATTGCGCGCGGTATATTAATTATTTCGCTTATTTGAAAAAGATACACCGACGAGCGTTTAAATCATTTTAATGCACAATATACGTCCGCGTTTTATGTGCTACAGAAGAATTACTGCAATCATTTGCGTTACACATCTGCTCGGCGTCGAGAGAGGAAGCAACGAAAGAAAAAAAACCGACGACCCTCGAAATTAGAGCTTCTTCGGAAAATGACCAAACTCCCAGAGCATATTCGACATCTCAAAGATGATTTGGAGCCAATAAAAAACGATAAAATCCCTCGGCAATAGCGAACGATACTCTGCCTCTGCACTTTGCAAGATAATTTACGATGTCACGGTTCGAATAATAAAGCTCCACGGAAGTTCCGCGCGACTTCATCCTTATCCAGCCCTCTTTCTCCTGTAGTCTAAAAAGTTTCGGCGTAAACTTTCGAGCGAACCCAATGACCTCGTTCATTGTATCGTCCGTAAATCTCGCACGACTGCGGAATAAGAAGAACGCGAGCGCACGGCGGGGGTAATTCACGGAGAACAAGAAACACTGGCTATAGGCGACACTAGATAAGCGCGCCGGACTCGAGGAGCTGGAGTGTACGTGTATATATGTATACATAGACTAGAGAGTGAGCGCGAAGTGAGTATATATCCGAAAGTTTTCCTGATCGGGAGAAAGAGTCCCCGGGGGATTTACGGCGACGCTCGTTGCGAGATTGCACTTTTAAATCAAGTTCTATAGAGAAACGATGGCTGAAATCTACTCTATGGATATTTTCCTGATGATGGATTGAGAGTCGCTTTATTTACTTGGAGTAAATTGTTTTTGCAATATTTGCTTACTGAGTTACTTTTTTATAACAGCGTAGCAATATTTTTCCGAGAAGTAACGACTGCCGAGATAGCCGTGCAGAATTTCGGCGCCGTTATTGCACCTTTAAATCACCTTCTATCGGGAAGCGATATATATATAGCCGGCGGCGAGCTACTACTCCCTCGACATAATCCGTAATACACTATACGCCGGTAATGTACGGGAAGGAAATAGAAAAGCAGCAGTGGCGGCAAAGAGGCAAGAGGAAAAAAGTGCCGAAGCTTGAGGACGAATGTAGTTCCGAGCACTCGGTCCGAAATATCGTATCGCTCCTTACATTCTCCCTCGAACAGGGAGAGTATAGCACTCGGCCATATTCATTTTTATTAACCGACATTTCTCCCGTAATAAAATCCCTGGCAATCTTCATAGAATCTTTGTGAAACACGCGGTATATACATATATCCAGTATCGTTCGGCTTTCCCCTCGCGCACACGCTCGCTCGTATCTTTCCGCCTCTATCTCTTTTTCGCTCTCGCCGCTCTCACCCTGCTCCCGCACGACATCTTTTCCTCCTTCTTTTCTCGCACACTCACACACATACAGAGAGCGGTTTTCGACGCTGCTGGCCCTCTCTCTTTCTCTCAATAAGTGTCTTGTCTTCTTTGTCTCTCTTTACTCGTCGGTCTGTCCGCGCGCTGTCTCCCCGCGTCATACCGCGGCGTTAGGGACGGACATAAAACCTGATGGCCGATAACAACCACTGGCACACCCTCGCCGGTACACGTATATGTATGTATAGGAGACACAGCCACATCGCTGTACGTACATCCGCGACACAAAAGCCGTGAGTGGTTCCCGTTTTATTGGGAGCATACGCGCGCGCGGCGCGATACAGATAGGGGGCGAGTATATAGTGTCCCGAGGCTCCCGTTCGCCGCACCGACGACGACGTCGTGTCGGAACTCGGATATATCTGCAGTGCTGTGCCAAAAGAAAAGCCAAATGCGAGGGACGACAGGAAGAATTCGACCTTAGCCTTCGCTCCGACGCGATATTTTCTTGCTCTCGAGCTATAGTGACGGACGTCGCCGAAGAGGTTTAGGAAATTACCGGGCTCATTTGCGCGCGCTCGCTTTTATGAGCCCAGGAAGCGGCACTCGACGAAGGGCGCGCGCACACATCTTTTTTCTTTTCTGCGGGGGAAGTATCGTCGTCTCTGCTTTTATCCCGGCCGTTCGCGTGTGCGGTGACGCGTGATACGAGCTAGGAAATTTCGCTCGATTCGTCACTTGATGCGTTTCGCTGAAATGGCAATCGACGAAATTTCGCGGAAAGTATACAGCATGATATTTTTTCATAGAGTAAACGACCGCGCCGCAATAATGAATTTCAATAAATAATCAACAATACCGCGCGCGTTGAACGAATCGGGACCGAAATTCTCGAGCGCCAGGCAATCTCCAATGCAAAAGCAAATTAACCAAACCGTCGCTCCCTCTCGCTTGCCGCATTTTCCACGAAAGCGTCAGCCAGCATACACCGCCGCGACGCTTCTTATTTGCGCCGGCAAAGCAGAACAGCAGCAGCAGCCGCATCCTTTTTATCAAGCGGATTCAATCAGACAAAGAAATAGGGAAATCGAGCGACTCCTCTCCCCCTGCGAGCTCGCGTCGAGGAAATAGAATGTAGGGGGAGGCAGCGGGAATAAATGATCCCGGGATTCCCCTGAAATCCAGCCGGCAGACAGCAACAGCCCGGCGCACGGCAACAGTCGCGTATATATACACGCCTTATTTGCTTAGAGCCGCGAGTGCCATCCCGATTATATTCTCTTTCTCTCTTTCGCCCGTGTGCCGCCGTTCTCCGACGCAGCGGATTGGATTTTCCGCGCGTAGTATGCATGCAACACAGCAAAGGGATCGAGCAAGTGTCCTCCGCGGCAACAACGTCGCGAAATCCGCCGGAGGCGATGCTACTGCTCCGTGTGTACACGTATAGGCAAAAGAGAGAGAGAGAGACAGAGTCTCGACGACGCCGGTTTCATCCCCCTGCACGAGATGTTGCTATATACTGAGGAGAAAAGGGGAGAGATGGAGGAAATTGGCGGAAGTCCAGCATTACGTTTGTCGCGAGCGCGAGACCGAGACTTTTGTTACTAGGCAAACGGGAGCAGAGGCGACTTTTTCGAGGCCAATTGCCCGCCTCCTTTTCGAGAAGGAGAGTCTGTTGCTTTCTGCGGAGTCGCGTTTGCTCGCTTGATATGTGCACCTGATGGGGCTGGTGGAAGAGAGGTGTCAAGATTCAGCAGGACAAAACGTATTTTTTATCATTTTTAATCTACGATCATTGTTCTGACGAAAAATATGTCGTGTAACGATTTTATCACCGCGTTAATTGAAGCCGCCGCTTGATTTATTTATTGTAACTTTTATTCGCGGATATAAAAGTTTCGAAATCGAGATAAGGAACATTTATTGTGATTCAAGAGGAAGCTGCTCAGTACGTCTTAAATAACCTTAACGTCCAGCGCGTCTCGTAAAAAAAATTTTTAGTATCTGTCCCTCGCTGCTGGCCCTCCCGGCTTACACCCATATAATTACTCCTGAAAACGACGAAAAATCACGAGCTCCTCTCTCGCATAATCGCCGAACGACGACGACGACGACGACGACAATGAGATCCCCCCTCCCTCTCGTCGAATAATTTACAGCAGCTTCTGCTGCAGCATGCGTATGGATGTATGTATACAGACACACACAGTTGCGCACACAAACAGGCATCCCAGTCATGATCCCTTTGGGCATTTTCGATAATGCAGTGCGCGAGGGGGGGGGGACTATCGCGGAGAGACTCCGCTGATATTTATGCGCCATAAAAGTCTTGGGCGAGGGCGAGCTGACGACGAGAGAAAGAGAGAGAGAGAGAGACAGAGAAAAGGCCAGTGCAGCCGGCTACCGAACCGAGCGGGCGGTATTATTATCGAAGGGCCGACGAGTATGGCCGGACATCGGATTTTAGGGATATATGGGTGTGCGACTATACGTGCAGCTATGACACACGTGTGCGAGGTGTAAATACGACAAACCCTATGGGCGTCGAGCTTGAAAAGTGCATTTCGTAGTGGCCGAGGCCCTTGTCAAGGGGCTAATTTAGCCTCTTTTGCTTTTGTATACCATACGAAATACCTCATTGATATTGCGGAAGTATAACGTTTCAGATATGACATGCTTACGTATGAATAAATAATTAATTATAATACAAAGTTAGAAAAATACACTCACCTTCGCCACAGTCGTTTGGAGCCGGCGGTCGAACGAAGCACTAATTTATTTCACATAAAAGTATAAATCCTAGTGTTTGAGCTTGAGTTGCAATGTATCGTACGTAACGTTTCCCTTGAGGCCACATTCGGTGCGTGTCTAGATCTCCGGAGAACAGACAATATAATAACATGAAAGTAGGAATCAATGCTTCGCTAAGATTATTCAATCTCTATTACGTGGTGTAAAAATAAATAAAGAGATATATCGAAAAAAAATTCTCATTCGCTGTTCAATAAACATGAAAATAGCGCTTTACTTCGTTCCCTATACCGCAAGACTTCAGTCGAGACTTATCAATGAGGCGCAACGAGTGCGCATATACAGCAACCCCCTCGCACTCGTTTATTCGCGCACAAGTGACCGATTTACTTACAATGCTCATCGATAAAGACTCGAAGCGATCAGCGGGGAGCTGACCCCTCGACCGTCCGCCAGAGACCGCGGAAAAGTAAAAGATATCCGTCGGACTCTCGATGCCGAGTATACGCACTCTCTTTCTCTCGGCTTATCTCCGAGGGATCTCTACTGGCTTGATTCTTAATTGAAAGCGGAATAAAGGAGAAGCAGGCGCGCGAGATGGGAAAAAGGGCGCGCGGTTTATGAATGCGAATGACGCGGGGTCGCTTATTCTTTTACGACGTACTAATCAATGGCCGCAATTACGCGGGAGAAAATCGATCGGAGAGCCGGGATCTGTGCGAGCGCAATATAAAAGTCGTAAAGTACGGATTCACGCTGATTGAGGAGGTGGTGCAGCGAATGCAGCAGCGAGACTTTATTTTTATAGGTGTAATATGACCGCCGCTGGTATCAATGCGGTGCGTGAATAAATTAGGAATATTCGGGAAATTGCGACGATTTTTATTACAGGGGATCCTTGCGCACCGTGTCGACATAAAACAAAGTTATATATGTCACGGTAAATAGAGAATATATTAGACCGACTAATGAAGGTTGACGACTGATCCGCGCGATTTTCGGTGATCATCGTAAAACCTTTGGAGGATGTCTTTTATTGTAACAAATGGTTTACGTTTATTACGTATAATCATAATAAAATTCTATTAAACGATTTACACGCAACTTCTGTGGTCATTGTAAATGCTATACTTGTATAATAATAAATCACGATCCTTTCGAACACTCTGATCGTGACTATTGACTTAGATATGGCAAATGTTTGCGAAAAATTAAAAAACTATAAAATTTGAATTTACTCCTTCTTGAAACGATGCGCGTCGATCCAACAGCTGAATGGATTTGACCAATGTGTGATCAATGCCCATTGTTACTCTTTCTTCACTACGCAAATAGACAGTTTTACGATCCACATCGCGCACTAAACGGAGATTTTCTTCGCTTCTGCATTCATAATTCTCGATTTTACGATTGCAAAACAAATCTCCGTTCATACGTTCTCCGATTTGAGAAAACTGTCGCTGCACAAAAGCATGATCCCCCGCAGACAATTATTCAACACAGCCCGACTCGTCAAAGCAAACAGGGAGAACTTTTTTTCTCTCTCTACTCTAGACACGCGCAGCCATACATTTCTAAACATCATTAGCAGCTACACATAGTCGACTCGGGCTTGGGCGCGGGGGACGTAAATCAACGTTATGGCAACGCTCCGAGTGCACACATAACCAGCGAGCGGGTCATCGGTCAGAGAGAGAGAGAGCGCGCAGGTCCTTTTAGACGAATGGAAACAATTTCACAAATGGCGGCACTTGGCTCTCGGGCTTCGATTTACAATAGTCTTTCCGTTTGAATAGCCTTCGAAAGGGGATTTCTTTTCTCCCTTGCTCGCGCACTGCGCGAAGCGAGGGTGAATGTGGCTCTATATTCCATTATGCGCGCGCGGTATGCACGGTTCTGTCGCGTCACGCGCGCGTCCGACTATACGAAACTGATTTAAAAAGACGTCATTCGATTGTGACGTGCCCATTCACGCGTCTCGTTTCTCGACTCGACTGTCCGGCGTGACCAACGAGCTCTATGTAAATGATGCGTTAAATCATTTTTTGAGCGAGGCTCCTTCTGCTGAAGAAGATACCTCGTGAACTCCGATTGAGCACAGTAAATGCAGACGTGAAATATTACTGATTGACTGTATAATACAGCTTTTGTGTGTGATACCGAGTCTCATCGTCGTATAAAATATTTCTCTCTCGTATATTATTTCTCGCGACAGTTTGCTGCTGATCGCCGACGTAAGTGATTCATCGCTTCACGCAAAACTGCACTGCTAATGATCACTATTTTCGTTCGCGCCTAGAAGCTATGAAAATCAACATACAGATGCTGCAACTCATTTGTCGTAATTTAGATGGTATGTCACGAGCTACTGCGCAATATCAGTGACAATCGCGTTATTGGTTGCCATAATATGATGTATTGTGGTTCCCACATTGCAGAAATCAAACTAATGGCTTGTCCGCACTTATATGTACTAGGCATGATCATCGTCTCGAATCAAGCACCAAAAGCATACGACTATTAATCATTCCAATCAAAACAACTTCTGTACACGCTTCGTATAATCAATATATGAGAGAAGCACACAGTCATCGATTGCACGTCTATATTTGGTTTCTATATAAATTACGCTGAGAACACGTACGACAGCGGCGAATAAAGCGGAGCATCCTCGAAATGCCCGATTTTTACGATCTCCATCAAACAAGTCGCATCATTGTTTGTCCAGTGGCAAGCAAAGAACCCGCGTAAAAATACTTACATCGTAAATAAAAACAAAGAGTCGCGTCGTCCCGACGACGCGTGATTGCCGAGCATTTCCTGTGGGAGACGCGACTATATACGAGTCTGCATCAGAGCCAAAAGAAGTCGATCCACCATAAAAACGGTATATACGCGTGATCATCCAGCTCTTCGAAAAGTGCCTTTGCTTCGGTCTCGTACTCGGATGTTTGCAGACACTTCAAAGATATCGGGGCAGCACTCGTGGAAATAGAGACTTCCAAAAGCAGGAGAGAGAGAGAGAGAGAGAGAGAGAGAGAGAGAGAGAGAGAGAGAGAGAGAGGGAGAGAGAGAAAGTCAAGGGCGCGGAATCGATAACAAACAGATCCTGTCTTGTTTCCCCGCGCACGCGGATTCGCTATATTCCCCTTTGCGACTTTTCGAGAGAAAAATGAAAAAGCCCCGAAAAGGAGAGTGTGTATATGTAACATATCGAGAGGGTGCATAACGCGTAGATATGCGTATATACACGAGCGAGATGGAGATTCGACGGAGGAAAGGTAGAGATTTAAATGCCCTCGCGCAAAAAGCATTTAGCTATTCCCCGTGGCAAACGACCATGGCGAAATGCGCGCCAGAACATACTTTAAACAGATTCCCTTTGCCCGTTCCCTCTTTCTCTCTCTCTCAGCCGATGATATTTATGTGCCGGGCGGCATTATGTACACTGCGAATAGTTCCTCGCTTTCTTCCTTTTTACTTCTTCCTCTGCAGCTTCGACATATAGAGTCGGGTGCTCAGAATTTAAAAGGTTTAAAGCGATTTCCCAGGGGTTGCTGCTGCTGGCTGCGGCGCGCGCCAGATTGTCGGCTTTCAAACTGCTTTCCTCTCTCTCTCCTCGCCCTTTGCGCTTAATTCCTTTTTTATTTTCCGCGGTGACTAGCTCCACTTGACTCGCCTGGTGTATCGGTGGCCCGGTCCACCTATACGAATTATCGCTTGAGGTCTTGGGAGCTCGTGGTTGGAGGTTTTTGCTATACACGAGACAACTTTACATGCGACGAGGAATGCCTTTTTTCCAGCCGACGCGCGATGAAAAATGACGCGTGAACAGCGAGCGGAGAAATTTCATTACTCGCGTGCGGTATAGCATCAGGACTCGGTGATTTTTTGGCGCTGGAGAATTCTTTTGCTGACGCTACGACTGAGGAATCTCAAATCGGTTGGCGACTGTATGCTCCGAAATGAATAATTTGCGGTATTGCTCGAGCTCGTCACTGCTTCCGTGGGAATATTAATTTTGCCAGACGTTTTTACGAGGCCGAGAGCTCGAAGGAAACGGCGACGATGATGAATCGCGTCGAATTGAAATTCAAGATAAAGTGCCCATTCGACAATGACGCCGTCTTTGTGAAATAGTTTTTGAACATTTCATACCGAAAGAGGATCGATTACCCTCGTTTAGATAAGTCGCCGCACTGCAACCTGTCCCGCGGAAAACGACACTAATAACAATACAGTTATTTATAGCCGGCGATAAGCATACTGAACAATACTGCGCCCGCCTTCCCTCGCGTAATCTCTGCCGTCGCAGTTATATTCCGGCGCTTATGAAAAACTCTATACCGACGCAGCCGTGCACTACTATACTGCCACGAACCGAATACAGAGAAAAAAAGATCTCGTCACAAAATCCGCTTTACGTACTTACGGCGCGAGTTGGTCCCGCGCTCCCCATTATTCTCCAGCGCAGCTATATGTATATAGCCACATATTGGTTATAGCGCCCCTGCATATTAGGTACCGCGGCCGGGCGATTTGCTCTCGCGCTACGAGTCCCTCGGTAGCAGTCAATACGCGCAACGCCGCAGCGAGCCCGATCGCCGTCGCGAAAACGTTATAAATTCAAAGTCAAATGTAGCGTAGCGTTATTCTTTTCTTCGCCGCGTCTCTCGCGCGCGGATATGGTTATCACTTAATGCAATCTGCGAGCTTTCGGGGGAGTAGGCGGCCGAGAAATTATCCCTGCGTTTTAAGATCTCTTGCGTTTTACGATTATTGCTTGTGTTCTTGAGGGTGCGATAGAGCGGAGAATTGTTTTTGTATGTAAAAGAAATTGAATCGGGATTAAAATACGATCTGATGTTATAGTGCTTTTGGAAACGATTGACGTCGTGATTTTATTTGGATAGATTGTCACTGATGTATAAGAATGAACGAGCTTTCATGCGAATATTTATTTATCCCCGCCTTTTTACGGGTCGACTGTTCTCGTGCCTTTTTCGCATCTCCAACTCACTCAATCAAGAGCTGGACAACTCAAACCCATGGTAATTTCTTTTGTATAACCCCATTCAAGTTAAAATCCCCATTGTTTCATCGAGTAGGTAGGCGCATCTCGAGCGCTCCTAAACGGCACTCCAGAAAATAATAAAAACAAATTCCCATCTTGTCGATACAAGCCCCGCCGCTAATTACCGTCTTAATCACCCAATCCCTTCAATCGCCATTGTGCTCCGCGCCGCTAATTCGACCTCGAACGACGAGGGAAAAAAGGAGAATCGAGCCGGGGAAAAAGGCGCTCCGTCTTCGAGAGAAGAGAATTCCCACGCTTCGAGCGACTCACACGTTGGCTAGGTGTGGGCACCAAGGTCGCGTGCTCCCCCGAAAAGATATACACACGCGTACGCGTGCACACTTTGTAGGTGCGACGGCTCTGCTTCCGAGACGCTGAGAGCAGCGAGTCGAATCAAAGGGGAAGGAGAATATCTCGACAAAGGGCTGCTGCCGCTGCAGCAGCAGATGATACACCGGCGATATGGGCGCAGGTATATGATGAGAAAATCGTAACCGCGAGGATTATGTCGGCGAACGACGTCTTCAGCGCGCGCTTTTTTTCGACATCGAGAACCTGCAGCCGAGGAGGAGTGTGGAAGCGGTACGAAAAAAATAAATACCCTCGAGCGCGAGAGCGGACTATAGCAGAAAAATAAGCCCTTAAAGAGTCTGATGAATTTTAAATCAGGCTCGCATTGAAAGCGGGAAAAACTCGAGTCTCGCCGGAGGACTTTTTCGAGTCCTCGGGATACGCCCATCCTCAGCCGGGGATCCTTAATAATACAGAGGCACTAATACCCTGATCACATATTCTCAGGGATGAAAAGTAAATCTCTCTCGGTCTCTCTCTCTCTCTCTCTTTCTGCGTTGAGCGAGGAGAGACGCAGAAAGAGACGGAAAATGAGTTGAGCATTAATTCCATTAGAAAGGATGCTTCGCCCTTTGCTCTTCCACCGGATCTGTTCCGCCTCTGCCGCCGATGATAATACACGAGTAGCTCTTGGTTACATAAGTACCTCTGCGATCTTTGCCGATTTCCGATAGCGCTCTCGTTCCGATTTTATTCTCCTCTACGGCGGCGCGCTTTGAGAGCGGGAGACGGATTCACTTGTCGTAATGGTTTAATGATAATAATTCAGCGTAAAATCCCCCAAACGCCGGCGGGTCTTTGGTACATCAGTGCTTTCGCTCATACGAGATTCCAGGTATTGCTTTTCTCCTTTAAATGATGGATTTTCCGTGTTGTCTGAAGAGGGATCTCACTTTGTATATTGCGAAATTATAAAATTCAGTGTATTTATCCGCGCCATCAGTTAGCGTATACGAGCGTCAGTTTCGTCAAGCCAATTACAGAGGGGGAACGTGCATTATTACGATAGCCGCCGTCGTCGGGAGCTCTGAAATATGCAAGCCAGCGCAGCACTTCGAAGCCGCCATGACCAGCAGGATCGAGCCATATCATCGCGCGACGTATCCGCTAATGCCCCGCATCCAAAAGACCGCGATCCGCAACAGCATAGTAGCCCTGAGTGCGCCCGTTCACACACAGACGCCGCGCTGCTGACAGAGTACACGCCGCGGTATTAGAAGTGCTTGTGCAGCCGCGTCATATAGCTATGCTCTCTCCGGCGACGTATAATGTTTAACATAGCTTGTCGCAATACGTTACGCGTCCGCCGAAGCGCCAACAGCGAGTCAGCAGACAGAAGCGCTGAAACCCCGATACACACCGTCATGCAAGCTGTTCTCGCGTTACCCCCCAGACACACATACACACACACACACACACGCACACGGGGAACCTGCAGAGATCGCAGAGGGCCAACAGCAGCGGCAGCGCCGGCTGTCAGCGTATATGCTAATCGCGATAATAGGGACTACATTGTGCAGCAGCAGCGAAGCCAATGTATATGCTGCGCGGAGCCGCGCTAATATTTCGAGCGACGTCGATTCTGCAGTGTATCCGTTCAAAGAGGCGAGTAGAGAGGGAGTCGGCGATGAATATTGGCCATTAGATAGTGTCACGAGCACGGCGCTGCTGCTTATTTTGCGTGTCCGAGCGCGATGGGGACGACGCGCGAAATTAGTGAGAAATTGCCAATATCTCTAGTGGATATGAGCTGGCCTCTCAGTGCGGATACTGGAGCGAGGATCTATGTACGTGTGCACGGGAGGGTGATGGCTTCGATTACTGATATATACCTACGTATAAGGGGATGTATCCGTGTTAGATTTCAGTCGGATTCCTCGTTGCTTGGCTTTAACTCGTTCTTATAATGGCGAAAGCACACTTTGTGTGTGTCTTACCGAACGGGAATGTTACTACTTCAATCAGCTATTATAATATCAATCTTGTCTGAAAAGCAGAACATGCATTCGCCAATGATAAATAGTCAAACATTAAATGAATTCGAACTCTCGCGATTCGCAGAAAGCCCGCAAGATCCGAGTAGCCTGCATCGAGTTATTAACGCTGGTTTTGGCTTGGTAATCGCATATTATTTATCGATTACCGAGAAACGCTGCGCACCGTAGTATTGAATCTCTCCGAGCTGCAGGCCATCGTTAAAGCCGCACAACTACTGTATGCTATATACATATACTAGCACTGTACCTGTTGTAGCGGCGGCTGCAGCAGCAGC
The DNA here is from genome assembly GCA_900474305.1 of Cecidostiba fungosa. Lineage (NCBI taxonomy): Eukaryota > Metazoa > Arthropoda > Insecta > Hymenoptera > Pteromalidae > Cecidostiba > Cecidostiba fungosa. Next base: position 27,570 of record UCOJ01000279.1, on the reverse strand, counting down.
AGCAGCAGCAAAAAGTTGCGAGAAATACAAGGCTAATTAGCCGGGCAGTAAATAATGCGTTTACCGCAAATTTCAATTAACTTTACGTCCGCGTATTCCATATTAAGGTGTTTCGCAATTCGAAGGGAGATTTTCATAATCGCTTCGCCGAAGTCCGTATATCTATATATATATATTCGCACGGCGCACTTCGCTCGCGTAACTATAATTACCTGGCGCGCTCGGCTGTGTCATCTCGTTTCGCACCTTGACGAGCAATTGTACGATCTCGCGCGCGCGATTCCGTCTTCTGTCCGTCATAGCTCCTCCGTATACGTCCAACTCGCGTCTACTAAACCTGAATCCAGGTATGCGCGAGATTAAGTCGCAGGCACGTAATGAGACTTGTTGATCTAAACTGGAGCGACGTTGAAAGGAAGGTCTCGCGCGCTTCTGTTTGACACACGAGGAACGATGCTGATTTCGCACTTTGTCTCGGCTAATTTCAACATTGCGCGTCCTTCGTCGTCAGGCTTTACAACCTTCCATCAGCGAGTGCGCAATGACAGGGCAAAAACGAATCCTTAAATTATTGCCGACAGACTTTTTGCGCGTCGCGACCGCGCGTGTAATCCGTAAAAGTGATAATTTCATTTCAGGACATTAAGCGGCATTCGGACAGAAAGCGTATTTCAATCAGATGAGACTGCTATTATGGAATATAACTGTTTTAGCAGACTCTATTTTCAAATGCACTGCAGTCGCACGCATAATCGCAGCAATCCTTTGTTATAATTAGCAGAAACAACAGAGCAGGGAAAAAGCAAAGTTAATTGAAACTCGGGGGGTGGTGTGCGCGAACGCGAGCCGTGATGAGAATGTCATTCACGTCATGTTCGGTTGGCCGTAAACTTTTCATTCGCCGAGTTGCGGCGCTCCATCGAAAATTTCAAGCGCTCGTCGAGATACCGCAGAAGCCCGTAAGGGGTATGGCCGCTTTGAGGAGAGCAGCTTTTTAATTAGTTTGAAACTATATCGGCTCGGCCGAAGTTTACAGTATGGGTCGCTCTCTCGCCTTTACTCGCGGAAAGCACCTTCAAGTGCAGCAGACGTTGAAACTGCCGCGTGGATTGCTCAGAGGCACACACACACACACACACACACATCGCAGCGACGCTGATGCTGCACGAGAAAAGTTATTAATTTATCCTTACCTGCGGCGGCTTTGGCGAAATTTTGCGCGCAACTCGCTTTTACTCGGACGTGAAATTCGCGAGGTTGCTTTTTTCCCTGGCTATGGCGAAACAATTTTAACTAATTTGAGCATACGTGCGAGTTGTGTGCTCGGATTTAGGGTAAACAGGAGCTGAGAGAACTTGTTGGTCAATCCCCATGTCAAATTCAGATAATTTTTAAAGGAAAGCCTGATACACAATTCAGACTGCAGAATCACATACAAATTTATCTTACGGGCAAAGCTATACTCAGCTAGTCAGCGGTCTCGATGTGCAAAGCGACTGAAGTCAAACGCCAAAGTCGATGAGCCGAGCGTAAGTTAAGAGAGAGAGAGCTCGAGCTCAGCAATCTCCTTCGGGCCGTTCCACTTGAATCGAGAGACCGGATATGGATATGAATTTGCATCCGACTCCCCCTAACACGCGGGGAAGCCAACATATCTGCACACAGGCTGCAGTGTCTCGGTCCCCAGCACAAAGCAAGCGCGTGTAGGAAATTGTCGTCGCGGCGGAGTCGAGCGGAGACGCCCCTAAGTGCAAGGATAGCGGCAAACGACGTTACGGGGTTGACGGACTCATTACCAGGCGGTTTGCATATATAGGCGCACCGACGTCGGCAGCTCCGCGTGTTTGGCCGGACGGATGGACGGACACTGACAGACTACTGCGCGAATAATATGGATTTGAGGGGCAGCAGCCGCCGGGGCACAATGCTGCCTCTAATGCACAGAGCGACCCTCGGCCCCGAGGCTATACTCCGACCCCGCGACTCTCGGAATACTCCGATATTGGACGCCGAGCCGTGTGGGGCGACGTGTGCGCGACTTGGTTAATGGCCAGGATGAGAAAGGACACGCGAAGAAATTTAAGTGGAGTCATCGCTATACGAGCTGGCCTGCAGTCGCAAATGCGCGTTTTACAGGAGTTGTAGTGCTCGTTGTGGATCGTTATTGATGACTCTTTAAGGACTTTTCGAATGGAAAGGGTTGCGATTAGGCGCGTGACGAGTTGTTTTATACACGTGGAAAAGTAAGTTGTTGACAGAGTGCATACGATAATGAAAATTAGTTCAACAGATATAAAAAAGTGAATGATAATAAATCCATATTAGCGCCCATTGGCCATACGAAAAAAAAGTATATTTCATATCCATTGTATCATAGCTAGTAAAATACGTGAGTACTTGCAAACTCGCCTCTCATTTTACTACCGCGATATTTGCGTAGAATAGATCTACATTGCACGGCTGCGCGCACAGTGTAATTCTCGACTGACCAGCCTTGCATGTATATACCCGTGCACGCGACCGATAAAACGCTTCTGCGGCGAACCGAGCGATATTTACAATGTTAATCCGAGGAATCAACAATGACCCGCGCTGAAGCCGAAACAGATGAAAAACCGGCTTTTGTGCAAGCTCCGGAAACGAGTCCCTTTCACGCATCGATTGCGAATTATTATTAACGTAAAGAGAGACTGAGAGAGAGAAACGTCGACTGAGCGAGATGCATATTGCCGCACCGCTGTATCTGCATGTTATTATGCGCGTAATTAACGCGAAGCGCAATATCGCCTGTATATTCACTCGGTTCGCGGAGTCGGTGTGTTTGCGATTGTACTTCTGTGCAGAGCTGCGATTATTGATTACGGCCTCGTGAGCGATGCAACTCTTTCTTGACCTACGTGCTTGATAAAAGCATTGAGCAGTAGTGTTTTGCCACGCCAACCGTTTGAATTTTGTATACCAAATATTTATTATTTTTTCAATTGTGTTTTTGTAATACAGGGTGAATGTAAAGTTTATTGTGCAGTAGGTATGCAGACTAACTTTATCTTGGGAAACACGAAGACGTTAATTCAACCGAAAAGCGTAACAATACAAAAATCCACGGGCAATCAACGTAGAGAAAGCCAAAGCCAAACTCAACTGTCTACACGTACGCGTAAGCTCCAACTGCAGAATACAGCGCGTTTGCATCGGTGAATCAGGCCGAGCGGATTCGTCGTAAAGTCAGCATTTCGTACATAGGGTCTGCGATCCTCGTTATAGTGGCACAAGCCCCCACAGCTCCCATATCTACGCGGCAAATAACGAGACAAATCAAGAGAGGCCTGCGAAAATCGTCCACGCCGGACCCGTTCCGCTACATTTGTAAAGGCTGCCACGCGTCGAAAGACAGCAGCAGTAGCAGAGCTCGCACTTGGTCCCGTGTACACGTATATACCATATACTACACTGAGCTGCGGCCAGTATCAGCATGGCCCATTGCTCGCGAATCCGGCCAATTTCCTGCGCCCAGATCCGATCGTCACTTTACGACGCGTCCGCTGACGCCAGGCTGCTCGACGACAAACCGCAGCGCGATGGGGATTTTAGAGAGAGAGAAGAGACTCGGGGGGAAGTGAGGGGCGAGAGCTGAGCTAGTATTTACAACTTCCGAGGACGGCTGCGTCGAGCGGGGGATGGGCCCAGTGACTTTTATGGAATTTTATAACTGTGAGAATACACGCTCACGGGTTCGGGTTAGGGGATGGAATATGGTTGTGGAGAAAAAAAGCTGTGGGTTTTTCGCGAGCCGATTTTTACTGTTTTCGATTGTCAGCTGTCTCTGATGACTTTCCCTTTTCACCTTCATTCGTTTATCGAGAGGCCTTGTTTTATGGGAACTGTTTTGGGTCGTTCAGAAGCGTGAAGATTTTCGAACAGACTACATTCTACCCATTTTATTAGTCGCTTGTGTTGCGATGACGATTGAAGAGTTCTGACTTTCAAAGTAAAAAACTAACATACGGCCGACATTACAGATGACAATAAACGATGTTTGAATCGTATTTCATATTGTACTTTTTCACACAAAAAGGTGTACAAAAGAGAGCCCGCACTTCGTTTCCGTTATATAAACGAAAGCTAATATGGTCGATGCTAATTCAGCGCGAATGAGCCGCCAACCCTACGGCTAATTCAGCGCCGTCAAAGCAATAGAATCTCCCGCCAGAAAAATCATATTTACTTTACAAGCTGTGCATGAATTATACCATTACACGCCGCTCTCTGTCCGAGCAGTCTGACATAGTACTAAAGCCGACAAACGGAATACTATGCGCGAGCCCCTCAGGCCGATTTCAATCGATCCCAGCGTCGCCACACGCACTTCCGCCTGGGGCGCCGCAAACTTTGAACTCGTCATTGTGTACCGCCGCAACATGCGCACTTACGTACGGATCGCCGGCGAGCCTCTGTGCGTTTGTACTGTAAATTCACAAGCCGCGTGTATGTATGTATGTATATGTATAATCAAGGAAGAGAGCCGCAGAGCCGGCGAAGGCTTATACGGGATTCGCCAGTAATTTATGAGTCGATTATCTTGTGCCTGCGTAATCGCGAGTTACGCTAGTGCCGCTGTTGCTTCTGGTGGCGATGGCGTAGTGTGCGGGGGGTTGCGTGACTTTAGCGAATCATCTCTGAGCGTCTTTTGTAATTATGCGAGACGAGTATTACGATGTATTGTTTGCAGGGAGTTATGGATTTCGGCGTTTTCATTAAGAGATTTCCTTCTGACGGAATCCATCTAAAAGTCTAGTATTCTCTTTTCGAGCCGATAAGTTTGCGATTCTCCCACTTGAAATTCAGAGTACGAAATCGCGCAGCAGTCGCTGCGTACCAAGCCAGAAAAGACAATTCCAGCAGTCGCTCACAAAGGAATGCACAGCTGCTTTGCGACACAATCTAATGCACAATAGCCTCTCGGCGCTTATGAATGAAGCGCATTGCCGCGTCTCTCCTCTCGACGACACCTTCGCGCCTCTCGACTAGCAGCCATCAAGAAAACGAGAAGCTATTCGCGCACATACGCGCACGCTCTCGCATCTATTGTGCCTCCTGGAAACGGATAAAGCATCGACATTGCCATTCGCGCGACGCGCGGCCCATTGTGCGCCCCGCTAATACGCTAAAAGCCTATCTGTGTTGAGAGATCTATACAGCGAGTCACTCTTCGAGAGCGCGTAACGAGGTTACGCAGTTGTGCCAGAAAGAGACAATCGGCCGGTTAATGACTTGGTGATTGGGGCATAGGCGGCGTCATTGAGTGAGTGTCGCCTGAGAGTCAGGACGAGGATGACCCTCGAGAGAGAGGTGCTCTGCCTGGAATAGTGGCTTCGGCGATCGATCGTGAGGCTGTCGACGCGACTGGCAAGGGCTGTGGGACTATGTGTGTCTTTTCGAGAGCGTCGACGTACTTATCGCGCGGCTTTGATGCTCAAAGCGGACCTACGTGCGGTAGATAACGATTAAACTGCGTTTGAAATACATTTTCAGAAGGTTTTCTTAAACCAAAAAAGAGCTTTTAACGTTCTTTAAAAACTTATTATATTCTGAGCGACAGAGCAAGTCTGCTGCGGAAAAAAGAAGAAGAGAGGAGCTCGCATTGTTACGGCCAATCGAGCGGCTGACAAGAGCGCGCGAAATTTCTTTAACGACATCCAAAGATCTGGAAGAAACAAGCCACTCTCAACTTCGCTCGTATCAAGACCATTACTCAGGCGTCTTTGATATACACAAAGTCTAACGCCCTCAGCTCTCCCGTGTCTCGATCCGCAGCACATAATTGGGAAATACACGCCGAGAAAACAAACTTCCCGATAATGCCAAAAAATAATAAACGCGGTATAGCCAGTGGCAGGGGGACAAACATTATTAATTCCGCGCCGCCTCGTGTACGACGAAACGGGAACCGTAAATTATCGGACTGCAGCATCGACATGACTTACGTCGCGATGCTCCGTGTTTTACGACGAAACCGTGTGTATACACTATACACGCGCGGCCACACGCGAATACATCCCCGACCGAGATGATACAGTGGAGAACAAAAGTATCCTTTATATCGGTGAATAAAGCAAACCATTTCGATTTCCCGTAAGTGTATACAAGTCGCGGGATATAAAAAGAAGGCATATATCGAGAGTGCAGAGAGAGAAAGAGAGAGAAGCATAAGTCGTAACGACTCATCACCGAGGCTTTTTAGGAGAAGGCGACGTCGCGACTCTTGGATATCATCGCAGCTTTATCATGAACAATACCGAGATAAAGCAGGTCGAACTGCTCGCAATAAATTCGAACGGGCTCCGCAGATATTTCATATGGGAGGAATCCATCAATAACCCAGAAAGAGAGCGAGTGAGCGAGATAAAGAATATAGCGCCGCAGCCGAATATACAGAAGCCGGAAAGAGAGAAAAACGAAAATGGGGAGACAAAACGAGAGGAAAGACAGAAGTAAATGTGTCCCTGTGTTGGCGAGTGTACGCTTGTACAAGTGCAAGCGCTCGCCTGTATACGTGAGAGAGAGAGAGAGAGAGAGAAATAAATAAAGCCAAGGGAGAAAGAGAGACGCATACCGTGAGGAGAGTGGATTGGCGCGCACGCGTATATATCTATAGAGAGGCGAATGTGATTCTCGGTAGGGTAAAGCTCCCCCGGTCGCCGCTGCCGCCGCCGCCGGGACAATAAATAATGCGATAAAACGCGAGTTTGTCAGGCTATCACGAAGGCAGGAGGCAGAAGCAGAAGGAAAGAGTAAGAGAGGGGCCGAAATTCGCCGGATGTGTTGCTTTCCGCGAGAGAGCATAGTACGCGATTTAAGAGCCTCCGCGCGCTACTCGCCGCTTTTTTCTTCTTCTTCTTTTAAAGTCGCTCTCTCACGCGGACGCGAAATTTATGCGCCCTTACCACTGTTCCTCGATAAAAAGCGCGCGGCGACGAGTCGCGCGAGGGAAGTATTTAAAGAGTGTAAATTGAACGTAATGCTGCAGCCGAGTAATAAATGCGCGAGTGAAAAATTATAAGCTCTCGGGAGGAGATCGCTACCGAGTTGTGCGCGTATACTTTACAGCCGATTCCTTGGCGTTACTCGCGCGTGCGCTCTCTCTCTCTCTCTCTCTCTCTCGCTCTCTTCTCGCCGAGAGAGTCTCTGAAATTTATAGGAGCTTAAACCTTATTTGTTGTACCTATAATGAATTCTGTTATGAAATACACGAAGGCGTAATAAATACCGTTTTCGGGTCTGCAATAATTAATGAGATATAAACTCGCGTATTTGATGGGGATTGTAATTCTCGTAAGATAATGCTTAAAGAGGCACTTTATTGCAGCTTGAAGCCAAGGGATATCAATCGTACGTTACTTATACCGGTTTTTTCTTTCCTCACGACGGCCTCGTGGCATTCGAAAGCACGACGAAAAGCGCGAGAAAATTGTATACAACATTCATCAGATGAACTGTTCCGGAAAAATCGACTGATTTATTCAGTAGCTTGCACATAATAAATCTCGGCGCAAAAAGTCAAAGGAAAATCCCGCCCCAGGATTTAAAGTCTGCGTCGGGTGAATAAATGCTTACGTTTGCGCGCGCCACCGAAAATATCGATCAGAGTACAGCATCACGCCCTATAAAGGGGTAATTCCTGGCGATTCTCCCTGATTTATAATATCGCTTCTGATCTATGCGATTGTATATCGCCCAACTAATTGCCATCGATTCGCGTATAATCGGTAACGTCGTATTGAGCACAAAGCTGAGACAATTCATTTGCAGACTAGAGGCGAGAGTCTCCGTAAACCTTCGGCATCAAAAGTGATTGTAAATACAGTTATTTTTTAAATGTTTCATACGATCGCTTCTCATATGTTTAAATACACGAGGTACGAAATACCTCTGAGAGAATAATTTATTTCGCTTTTTATGTATGCATAACACTCATCCGCAGAATGGATCCACTGATGCGAAAACTTTCTCCTTATGGAAGATGGGTTTGCTCGAAGAAACGTTGAGGGGAGCACACACGTACACACGCACACACGACGAAACAAAAGAAATAGAGGGAAAACAATCGAAAGCCCTATTAGATATTACACGCGTAAAAGTGACACGTGTGTACCGCGCAGAAATAATTTGCTTCCACTCGAGAGCTTTCGCCACAGAGCATCGGCGTCTATAAAAATAAACGCACGCGGGGTCCCTCGTTTCCTTTTCGCACACTCGACAATATAAAGTCTAGATTCGACGTGTGAAGTTATCAAATACATTATATTTGAAACTCGCAAAGATCGATAAGGATGTTGCCCGTGTATTCGTTTCGCAATAAACTTTTGAAAGAAATGCCGCTGTCACATAAGAAATCAACAAAATAGAAGGCATAGAAAAGCTGACTTTGGAACAACAAATCACTCGATAGTCCCGCTCGTTCCATAACATCCGTTATTGCACAAACGAACGATTCGTCGCGCAAACATCAAGCGACACGCACAGAGTCTCGAGGACAGAAAACGATCTCCCCATACGATATACCCTCGCAACATTTCGCAACTCCCGTATACGCACATCACTCTCTCGCATCAATCCATCCATCCATCCATCTGTTCGTCCGAGCTCCTGTTCTCCTTCGCCTATAAGACCGCACCGACGTATTATAGACAGTAGCGATCGGAAACGAGCCGTGTTTTTTATACGCGCAGTCGCCGCGAGATATAATCTCGAGTCCGAGCAATAAGCGCCTTTAATGCCACCGAGGACTTAACCCTCCCGAATAACGCGCGCGCACGTAATAATAAGCCCGAGACGCATTGTGATGTGAAAGAGTCGCGGTGGCAAACGAAGCAAGAGAAAATATCAGCCATCCGCGTGTTTATATGCTCGTGCGTATATACGCTTATAGGACTTATGCCGGCGTAGTTCTACAAACTGTAACTCGACGTTTACTGACAGGCCGCCGAGTGTGGAGGGAGCGATACAGATAAATGCAGAGAGCGAAACGATCGGGCAAGCGGATGGCAGTTGCTGCGTGCACGTAAGATCGTTTTGACTTACACATCGGAGAGCTATGACGGCTGCTCGATTACCGCCTTTATGTGTATTCGCCTTCTAGGCAGAAAATCGCTCGAGATCTGCTATGGACTATTTTGTTGCGGTGGGTATATGTATAACAGACAGCTCGCATTGGAGCCGGCGCACTTTTTGGCTTGATGTGTTGCGGTCGCTACGCTTTATTTTTAATAGCTTGCCTTGTATATATATGTATATACGCAGATGTCTTTTTCGCTTGGGTTTCCACTCGAATTAACCGCTACGATTTAATGGGCACGCGCGGAAGTAAAGGCAAGATCGTTATTATATGCTTTGCTTTTTTTCCTCTCCTCATCATTTTTGAGAGTCACTGAAAACGAGCTATAGCTTTGAAAGAATCTCACTGCTATATTGTCGTAACGAAACAGGTTTTAATATTGAACTCTCGTCGTTGTAAAAAAGTATCGTGCGATTCCGGCACCTGGACAATTTATAACCCTCGAGCTCTCGACATCGCGATTCTCGCTATCGAGCGTAATTCGTGACTGGCACCGCGGCAGTTTCGCGACTTAGTGCTAATAAATTCCAGGCCACCGTGAGCTGCCGGTGCTTCCGAGATGCATCGTATAAGCTTCCCTCCTTTTTTCTCCTCCACCCTTGTACGCGTACACACAAGAGAGAGAGAGAGAGAGAGAGAGAAAGAAATAAAGCGGTCTCGCTCCGGCGCTTTTACGAATATGCCTCGTCGAGTTATGCGAGCTTGCTCTTGGCTTTTCTCGCGATAGAGGCCGGAGTTTTCTCGGTGCGAGGGGGTTGAAAGCCGCGCGCCGACATCGTCGAAATATGTGGGCACTCTTATTATATACGCGATTCCTGGCGTGATGTATACGCGCGCGCACGCGCTCATATTAGAGCGGACGGTGATTTTATTTCGGAGAGATTTATTCCGATGAGAGCAAAAGGTTACGCGGCTTTGTGGAAGGAACGTGGTCGGAAAATTTAATTATGCTGGGGGGTTTCGCTGTGGATAAGTATACCGCGCGCAGACGAGGCTGTTTATTTATACTTTTAATTGAGTCATCGCAAAGTAGTTGATTAAATAGTTTTCACTTGTTTGAGAGGCGGTTGAAACCCTCATCATTGTTGCGCGCATGCCGTTGTGATAACGTTTTTACTAGCGAGTTAATAAATATTTAATGAAATCACAAAATAATTAATTTTGCAATTTTAAACTTTACTTTACACGCGTATTTAACGATAATTCAAAACTTCCTATCAAGCGCGATACATTTTCCACCGTAGCCATAAAGTAAGTCAAATACGTCCACCATGTGCACCTTCTCACCTCTATCGGGCAACAACAGCATCGCAGCCGCTGTCGAAAATTCAAAGTTAAACGAATTTTCCCCCAGTCTCGTTCTAATAATTTTGTTTTATTCACTTATGGGCGGACTACCAGCGGCGTGCCGAAATAAATAAGCTCAAAATCCATTACGCAGTTTTCGGGGTGTTTGAACAGATTCCGTCCCCCTTTACGCGTGCAGCGCGCCGTTGGTTTCAGCAGCCTTTCCCTTTTTTCAGAAATCCCTTCACGTCATCTGGGAATCAACCGTCAAATCTATAGCCAGCAAAAAAAATCTTACAGCTCTTTCGCATTTACGTGAATCGCTAAGTACTTTTTGATTAATGAGAAAGGCTCTACAGTTATTGTTACGCGTCGTGTGATTTTTTTTTAAACTCATCAATATATATTATATACGCTGATACAGAAAAGCACCTACTCCATAATCCATTGCATCGTCGGTACGCGAAACAAGCTCTAGCTCAGAAAAATGTAATCCACTCTCCAGACAACAATTTTCCTTTACATTTATCTCGCTGCAGGGCCTCCTTTCCGTGCTTCATCGCACAATACACATCGCCATAAAAATTGCACAGGACCTTCTCTGTATTAAAATTGCAATGAATAATACAACGTCGTACATTCAAATTTCCTTTATTCCGTCAAACTCGTCTGACCCCAGAGCGCGAATCCCTCAGCCAATCTCTTTCTCTCCGACTATACAGCTAGCGCTGATGCAGTCGGACAAAAAAGGAGCCTCTCTCTACTCTGTCCTAAAATAAAATATTCACCGCAATCATGCAAAATTGCGGAAAGCCACTCGCTCTCCTATTCCACGGTCCGGACAAAAACGTGCGCGTAGGAGATGATCGCGAGCAAACACGTGCCCCAGAGGCAAAGTCTCCCGAGCATATCGGACTGCTACTGTTGCTGCCGCAGCAGTCAAGCGGACGCGCGTATCGTCTGCGTCCGCACATATCCTCGCAGCAGCAGCAGCAGCAGCAGCAGTGAGTTTTACGATTTTTAGCATTCGCCGATTTAACGGCACCTTTTAACGACCGAGGCTTTGCCAACATCAGCGCGCGAGCGCCGAATGAGAGGAGAGGAATATGGATCGCCGAGCGCCTCTGCGCTGCAGCGCGTATTATCGAGTTACATCTAATCATCATAACCTTTGCCCACTTCTCTCCTCTTGTCTGTCCGAGAGCAGATAACCGACTTGCTGCGATTGTAAAAGTTTAATATCTGCGGTTTACGATTCCGCGTGACACATCACGCACTCTCCCCCGTGTGACTCGTATGCTTGCATACATACGAACTTTGTGTACTCAATCGATTCATTGCACTCGACGTGGACCCCGCGAATCTCGTAATACACGATTTTAGAGATCGATTATTAAAGTGCAGCGTGGTCATTAAACTCTGAGGTTGACAAGGCCTAGAGTTAACAAGTGTAGCGCATACGTTCATAATCTCCACCGGTCTTTAATTCGCGCACACAATTACGTAAATGCACTGACTCTTCGGCGATTGCACGCGCCTATAGAGCATCCCATCAATGCACGAGCACTCTCTCTCTCCCTCATTCACACAGACGCGAGATCACATTCACGCATACACAGACATCATGCACCTAGCTCAGCCACACAGTCCAGTATAGGCTGAGGCGGTGAGCACGTACAACACGTACGTGTATTAGCCGCCTATATGGACACGTACAATTGCAGTTTCTCGCACGAACAATGCCGCCAGAAGTCCGTCTCTCTCTCTCTCTCATCCCTTTCCATCAATCCCCTCGGTATCACTGTTCGCTATATCTCTCTTGCTCTCCCTTCTCCGCACATACATATATATAAGCCCGAAATCTCTCCGCGTGTGAGTGCGCGCTTGTGTAACTGCTTGCAGTGCAGTGTGCGCACACATACGTCGGAATCCGCAATATCCTTCAATCGCACAATCGAGCCGATCTGATCTCTGCCTGTCCATGTCTCTCGTGCGCCTATGTATAGCTGTCTGCGAGGCTGAACGAGATAGACTACAGACGAGATGCGCTGCCTAAGGTAATTATCGCTGGATAATTCGCTTTCGAAGATTCCGCTGATTAACCTGATGCGTAAAAGCACCTGATCCGTGCATATTGCAAGCTGGCACAAATGTAAGAGATTTTCTTTTTTTTAACAACAAGACTGCATTGAAAAGAAAAGAAAATATTGGTGAATTAGGTAATTTAACAACGCCAACTAAATAATAAGAAAACCATCAAGGAGCCGGGTGCATCGATATAAACGCAATATACCGAGGAAATAGCGGACAGCTCTCGCACGAAATCACCTAAAACCCGACGGAGCAGCGCAAAGTTCGGCCTGCACAGTTGGATGTAGTTTGCCGAGTTTATGCTCCCCGAGAGTCCGGGGCTTTATATTCTATTACGCGATAAATATTAAACCGGAGAAGCCGCGGCGGCACACGGGAAATGTATGCACGCAACATTCGCGCGATATGAGACTGACGGTAGAGCTGCGGTCCGGTTTTAATTATGACAGCGAGGTATATACCTATGGAGGCAGTAGCATCCGTGCGATTCCGATTCCAGGCTGGATAACGGCGCTGATATGCGCGAGACTAAAGCGCAGTCACTCGCCCCTTGGACACGTGCACGAGATCGAATGCATCCGTGGAGAATTAGCATAGTTGAGTCCTACTGCTCGGGGATGAGGTTTATATATATGCGGATTTTCTGGTTTTCAGTTATACTAATTTCTGTGCTGCTCCTTGATCCTAGCAACAAGAAACTCGACATATTGATCAAATCAGATTTCACGTCGATTTTACACGGAGAAAAAAGCACTTCCGTATAATAACAGCAGACTCAACAAGGTATTTTTCGCGTGGGTGGCACACGCTAATACACCATTTATATTTTTTTTATTAGATTATCGTCACCCTTGCTTGAAATAGCTGAAATAGCGAGACTATAGTGCAACTTGAAAAAAGAGTTTTTTCTCTGTTACCTTCAAGCGCGCTCAGTATAAATTTGCATAATATGTGCATTCGACAAAAAGTGCCCTCCTCCGTCAGCCAATATTCCGATGCACCCAGCAACCCCCCAGGAATCCGAGACTTGCATCCATCTCTCAGAAATCAATCGGCCCGACCCATCAGCGAGCCGTTGCAACAGATGGCGATACACCGAGTGTCGCTGAGCGAAACGAGTGCATTTTTTATGAAATTCAAATTCGCGCGAGTGCAGTAGTCGCCGTGCAATAGTTTCGGCTCCGATCCTTGCATCACACTATACCATGAACCCCGAGGGGGCGCGAGGCCTTTTTGAGCCGATAGGCCGCGCGAGATCCGATTGAAACACGGCTCGGTCCATTTCCGCGGACGCTTTTTAACGGACGCGCGCCTGGGAGCAGAATTTATTTACCGACCAGAGGGATAGAGATATCAATGCGTTCGCTATTTTCCGCCAGGGATTACGTCGCCGATAGAGACAGGTGCGCTTTGATTTTTTTGCTTTCAACTGCGGAGAGACGCGAAGCCCCGGCGCCTCCGTGGCTTTTATTGGCATTGAGTGAAGTGCTCGTGTGTGGCCACACGGGTATGGAATGGGCGAGAATTTCAATGAAAAAACGGACTGTTTGCGAACATTTTTTATTCTGTTCGACCAATCAGAGCGCAATTACTTTGTTCGGACGATTTACTGGTCAGTACTCTGTCGATGACGTGAAAACTACGGATTTCGGTTTGCTGAAACAATTTTACCTATTTTTATACCAATAGACGTTTAGAACGAATTTGGTATACCGTGTATCAATTTCATCGGAAGTGAACTAGACAATTCTACGCTTCCTGTGAAAAGTACCCGCGTCACCCAAACGTAAAATGTAAATCAAGCCGAGTTAATATACCGCTAAAGGAAGCAAGTCCACGTGGCTCCTCGACCGCAATCCAAATAAACACAAGCCTGCTCCGTATTACTGAAATATACCGAATTACAACGCCAATGACAAACCGATCAATCACCCGAAATTCTCGCTCTATTTAACGAGTCCACACTGTTGGCTGTGTACAAACATCGCTATCTCAATACCCGAAACTCGCTGCACCTATACCCATCGCACACGACGCAATAGTCGCTATCTTTCCCCGCAGTTGAGCAGACGTCCCCAAATCTGTCGGGGCTCGATTTTTTCTCCGCCGCGCAATAAAGACAGTAAACATCGGGCCGAACGTGATATATCCTCCGAGGTGTAAACACGCGTAGGATTACGTCCTTATCTGCTCTAGCGACGCATCTTCTGGCCGCCATATATATATGTGTGATCAAGTCAGCACAGCCTCGCCGAAGCTTTATTTGCTGCGGGCCTCGACTTGGTCGGCCGACGATCTTCCCGCTCCATTGACCCAATTTCCCCTCAATTTGGCTCCGGGAACTGATGAAGCGCGCCTCGAGCGCTAAATGAATCAAGACAGCTCTATTTGGCCGGCCCAGTGACGGAGAAAGACAGCGCGCGGGATTCCGCGTCATTAGTCTTGCGGAAGAGTCACGGGACACGCTTGACTTTTGTCCTCCCTTTATCTCGCAGTGATGCATGTATACATGCTGATGGCAGCGGCGGAGAATGGACGTCGTTGCGTGTTCTGTCGAGGCGAAAATTCGATTTTGATTTAGAGGGAAGGAGGGGCATTCGTCTTTTGCGCGTTATTTTATTAAATTTTCTACTTCTATTTCACACGTGTCGTATTAGCAGTTGTTTTCAAAGTGTCTGTTTGCTCATCGATCATTCATAAATTGCGAAAAATATATGGTAAGATGAAAAATGGTGAAGCAAGCGAGTTGCTGTACTTTGGCTCTGCTCGGCAAGATAAAATTAACGACGCAGCGGCAGCGCGCATACCTCGAGCCTCGTAAAAAGCGCTTATACGTCCATCTAAAATCCTTATACAGTAGCTCGACACATAAAACTGTTAAATTTTCCGTCCATTAGAGGTGCTGCAGCTTTTCTTCCGTGAGAAGAGCTAAAGCTTTCTCGCCTCTCTCAGCTGCGTAACAGCCTCGCGCGTCGCGCGACTCAAAGGAAAGATCGCACTCGAGGAGAGAGATGTTCCTTCTGGCTGCCGCGTCGAAAGCGATACAGAACGGCTCCATTCCTTTCGTGGCTTTGCATGCGAAAGCTCGCCGAGTGTATGCCCCCGCGACGAGGCCATTATCGGGCAGAAAATAGGCGGAGGTAGGAGATAGCGGAAAATCGGCAAGACGAGAAATTGGCGACATCGCGAGCAGCGGGAGAGGGGCAGTCATTAGAGCGTCTTCCCAGACGCGCCAGAAGGATTTGCATGCGATAGGACTGAGGGGTGCTCGTTTCGGCAACAGTTCCACGAATACAGTCGTAAAGTTCCGGGGGTCGCGGCCGCGCGCTTCCTTCGTCGTCCTGTCAATCGTAACAGTCGCGACGGAAGGAAGCGCAAGTAGGGTACTTTCGCTTGTATCTTCCGCTGCCGGATAAGCGGCTGCATTGCGAGTGAGCATCTCCTCGAAAGTTCGAACGTCGGATCAGACATTTTTAGGGGTCGTAATTTTGCTCTTGAGGGGATACGCGGATATGCACGCGATTCGATAAATCAATGGAGCTTTTTACTGGCGGATCGACAGCTCGGTTCTCCTTATCGTGCCACCGTCTTGCGCGAGTGCAAGCATTTTAGTTTATTACCGGCAGTATCTCGCGCTTGTTCGATTTTTCTATCTGGAAAGAAAGCTTGTTGATGAAAGTTGGGTATACATGAGAATTCAACAATTTCCGTGAGAAAATTCGCCTTGCAAGTTGTAACCACCAAGGTGTTAATGTGCGCAGGGTATGTTTACGGCGCCTGCTTTCTAGTCTCATATCACTCACGCATTTCCACTCGGCAGTACGGCAACAAGAAAGTGCGAAATTGAAAGCTTTTGTTGCGCGCCAAAGTACCGGGCGCTCGGTTATTCTCTGCAACAAGTCCTTCTACCTTGCTGAACAAAGGGTTGCGTACGGCGAGTGTCTCGTGGAAAGGAAAACGCGGCGGCGGTCTATTCCGTTTTGCAAATTACACACTCGAGAACTATATGTACGCGGACGGATGTGTGCGTGGTGGTGCTGGCGCGTCAAAGGGAGCGAGCGTTTCTCTTTCAGACGAGCGTAAAATCTTCCTTTTCGAACGCGAGGAGGAAACATTTCAGCGCTTCACGGCCCTGTAATGATATATCGCGCATTAGCTGCGCCGTTGAGGCTGCACAATAGACGTTAAACGCTGCAATTACTAATTAGCTCCTAGTTATACGCCGCGCTACATTCGTTGCGCGCGCGAAAATTTTCTCACGTATACAGAGGCGGCAAGTACATAACAGTTCTCTCTCGGTATGATTTTTCGTCTTCTTCTTCTCTCCGACAAAACGCGGACTTCCTGACTCGCAACTGTATAACGAGTGCTATACATAGAAGCCATCTTTCCAATAAAAGACCCAGTTCACATAATGAAACTCCGTCAAGGGGAAATAAAAGAAGTGCAGTGCAGTGTGTGCCGAGTGAAAAAAAGTCCATGAATCAAGGAAAAGCGAAGAGTCACGCAGGGCAAAAACCGAGCTCCATTTGTCGAGCGCACACCCATCGCGAGCCTTCCCGACAAACGAGCTTCGGACAAAGACAAAACAGCCGAGCACGATGCACAGCGCTCGAACGCAACCCTTTTATCCCCGGAGCCTGCACTTCCGCAATCGCGCAACGAGTCTGCTGCATGATTAGCCAAGATTCGCGGCTTTTCCACTTCCTCTCCATGCATCATCTCTCTGTCTCCGCGTCCCTCCATAATTCATGAAATCGTTGGGATTCTTTTGTACGCGGACAAGTGCGTAGCCCAGTGGCCCACATGCTGTGAGCGAGCGCAAACGAGGTCGAGACGAGACGGGGAAAGGAGTATAGTCTCCTGCGACCCCTTTTTTGCAGCAGCGGAGGATCCTTTTTCTGTAAGGGCCTCGGCTCGGCGGTGAAAGAGAAAGAGAGAGAGAGAGCCTCGCAGGGCGTAAATAATCAAGGAGAGGGAGAGATGCAAGTGCGCGGGTTTTCGAGCTGATGCATGCGGGGGGAAAACGCAGCTCGCGAAAGGGTTACGATGACGGTGAGGCTCAGTAGGTCAATGTATCTTTAGGCTCGAGAGGCTGTGGCGGTATATACACGAGAGGGAGCGAGGACAAGAGTATATCGTTGCTGTTGGTTTATCGATCTGTTTCGAGGAAGCGGAGCTCATTAATTTAACGAGTACGCTCGGCAATAAAAATATGAAGTGACGAGACGTGTTCGTTACTTATTTTCTGCGTCAATGAAGGTTGATGTATGATTCAAGAAAGAATTTTTTCAGCAAACGAATACAGACAAGAATTCGGTGATACGTGAGAATTCGCCGACATTCAATCAAACGTGACAAGCTGAAACATACGACGCTCTGGGAATCATGGGAGCGTTGTAAGCCAAATTTGTACCGCAAATCGCATAGTCAGGATTTTGTCGGGGAAAGTAAAGGGTAGAAAAAAAGTTATCGATCCCTTTGTAAGAAATTAAAATCTTGTTTGTAACGTGTACTCGCCGAAGCTGACATAACAAATAGAGGCGGGCTGAGTTTCCGGTCCATGACTCGAACATTTCCTAGATTTGTATCATTCAACAGCGTGCGGTATGGTTTACGTGAGAACTAAAGGCGTGATGCCTGTAAAACCTTCGAATTGAAAGGTGAAAAGGTGATTCATCAATTTTTGCAATGTAATGCAGGGTCTACGAAAACTTTGTCCAATAGCTGAAGCTCATAGATTTGCTGAAAGAACCACCACTTTCTACCTTATTGACTCTAACCGGTCGAGAATCGTGCGACGATAACGAATACTCCTTGTTATCATATTTTCTCAAATTTCGCTGATGTATTCGTAGACATCGAGCGCGAAACCAAACAGCCAATCAGACAACGAATGGAATGAATACCGTGTGTTTTTAGAGTAGGAGGATAAAGTCAACTTGGTAAACTTCTCGTTCCCTAGTTACACATCGTGGAAAATTTATTCGGCGTGAATAACGCGAAAACACGCGTAACATCACGCGCCTGTAAAGTGTATACGAGGTGCTACTGCGACGCTCCTTTACATCCTCTACATAAAACGTCTTCGCAGGCGACGAGAGCCACCTCTGTTTTGCGTAAAAGAAGAAGCGGAGAGGCAAGCAGCTCCGGAAAGTCATTCTGCACACTGGATGAGAGCATATTTCTCGAGGTGAAACCCTCTTCCCTTTTGCTACTTCTTCTTCTTCTTTGCTATGCCCGAGGCTAGGTGAGCTTCCTTCTTTCTCTTACTCGCGCGAGAGCGTTTGCTTCGTAAGTTGGACTAATTTAAATATCAGTTTGGCAAGGGTGGCTTGTAAATCTATCAGCCGACGTGCGAATCCTGCAAATTGAACGACAGGCTTGTTTGTTTCGCGAGTTTTCTGCTATACGCTCTTATTCTAGCGAGAGACTCTTCACCGCGTGCATGTTTTTTAATTTATGCCTTGTCTAAGCATCTTCGTTTATTAATTGCATTCAATATTGTTTGATCTAGCTGTTTGAAACTTTATAATCTCTGAATAATCAAGTATGCAAGCAATGTAAAACATTAGCACAATTAGCATATTTAACGCGCTCGTTTGATCGCGCCAACAAGTCGATAAAAATCTCACTCCGCCACATCGTAAGCGCTTCGTATTCTGTCTCTATTTCGGTCCTTCGCTGGTTTCTCTCTTTTCTCGTCACAACACTGCACTCACCTCTCCCGCGTATAAGGTGCTTCATGAATAAAATATCGGCGTTAATGCCCCGAGCTGCTGCGGGCGACGCGTTTTTCTCGTACCGAAGATCCGTGCGCGACCAGAAAAAAAGTGAGCGATTGCACTCTGCATTTGGGGAAAGAATCGTAAATAACGTCAGTGCGCGCGAGAAAATATAACGGCTCGCTCTCCGTGTAGCAGTACAGTACTCGGACTACCGCCGGACGTGTTTCGATCCCATCTCCCTCGGTTTTTTTTGTGCGCCACACACTGCATTATACATGTAAAAGCGCTCTTTACACATGGAAGCCGGAGATTCCGCTGCTTTTGTCCGCAAAAAAAATATGTTAACGTCCGAGTGTATTGATTTAGACGACTCTGATGATGCATTTGTTAGAAACAGAAAGTCAAATGTTTAATGACGCCTTTGAAATAGTGTCGATAACGAACGTGAGTCAGAAACACTCTTGTCTGAAAGTTATGAAACATAAAAATACATTAGCATTCAAAGAAAGTTACGTAGTCTCAAGTACGGCCGGAGAAAAGAGAGCGAAACTAATTTCAAGTCCAAGTGCAATTCGAATTTTTGCATTTTAAGCAGCAAAAAGATCGCAAATCGTTTGAAAAGTTTCGAAAGCCAAACGCTCGAAGAGGTCGCTAAGGGGCTTGCCCGCCTTAACTCGGCGCGGGCTCCAACTTCAGTCGAGAATCTGCATTTTATTATTTCTGCTATGGTAGTTAAAGGCGAGTCGAGAGAGACTCTGTCTCCCTTCTTTCTGCAAAACCAACACATTCATGCTTCTTAACTTTTCTTCGCTCCTCTTGGTGTTTACAGTCTCCTATTCCGCGACATTAGTCAGCTCTTTTTTCTAGCTCTTGTTGAAAAACTTCTATTTTAATCTGCATTGTATACGCTGCTTTCAGATTGACCGTCATCGTCTTAGAAATTATTTTCTACCAAATTGTTTCAAAGTCAAATCTCACGCCACCCGAGTTCCGCAAATAGTTGGCGAGTAGTGCAAATAAAATCCCCGCTCTCATTCAAACTAAAGAGAAAAGTTTGAATCGAGAAATCTCCAGTGTTATTTACCAACTTACTGCCTGTTTCTTACACTTTCAACTCCCTCATCTCATAGCTCACTCGTTCCTTTATCCTCGCAATCTCGTTCCCATACTATTCGCTCATTACCTCCATCTCGATTTCTCTCTCTTGGACTTTTTACGACTCTCTTTGTTCCACTTCTTCCTGTACCCGTGACTCCGAGACGTTCCCCCTGTTCCCGTCTAGCTTTTCTTCGTCGGTCCATCGTCGCCGTTCTGCTCTCGCGCAGGAAGTCGAGCGACGTCCGGATACGAGCGTCTATTTGCATTCGCGGTTGTAAAGAGGCGAAAAGCGATCATCGGCATTTATTCTGCGTGCCGATAATAAAGAGAGAGAGAGAGAGAGAGAGAGCCCCGAACCCCCTAAGGATAAACTCTTCCAGCTCGACCCCCTGCGATCTATATAGATATACGAGTTTTCTCGGGCTAGTGTGGAGAAGGGACTTTTAGCGGAGAGCTTATGCCGCGAATAAACTTTAAGTAAAGCCAAGCGTCGCGTCTCTCGAGCGCTGCAACGAGCCTATATACTCCCTCTTTATTTCCGAGCGCAATTTTTTTTTGCGCGCAGTACTCGACGCAGCGGCTGCACCTTTATCTTTACGTCCCCTCGGGGCCAGCGCGAGACACACAGGAGCGGTTTTAGAAGCTAATTTCCTCGTCCCATTCGATTTTCACGGGCGATCGTTAACACCCCGCGTCGCAATAAGTTATTGCCGGGCCGCGCTCTCTATCTTCTTTTTTTTATTCTGCCTCGTATAATATTTATTTCACTCGGCGGTTATCACTTACTAGACGCGCCGCGAGCGAATGAGCGAGACTTTTTCTCCGCCGCGTCCTCTCCAGTGTTTATGGTATGGTCGTGTGGCTAAGCTTTTGAATTTATTCCAGGGGAAGGCCGTTAGAAGAGGGTTATTACCGTAGCCTGGCGACGTCGATGCTTTGATTTTCACGACTGAGAAAGACAGAGAGCTTATGGATGAGGATTATTTTTTTTAATTCACTACCCTTATACCTTGATTTACAAGTGTATCCTGAACCTGTAGTCAACTTCTTCGAGTAAAAGGAGGTAAAAAAATGACCGAAAGGAAAAACCTCACCATAACATATGACTCCAGGTGGAATACGCTCACTGTAAAATTTAAATTAGAATATTCCGCGAAACTCGATTTGAAAGTGCTTTAACGCCAAGAATCGAAAGCGATGCGCATCTCGATTCCGATCAGCACCCGAGAAAAGACATCTCCATAAAGCTGCGGTAAACGTCAGGCTGCAGATATAACGCGGCGGCTTCCGATAAATTGGCCTCTCTCTCTCAACCCGCGAAACGGTTGTACATAATACAGAGCCAGCTCTCGCGATCGGTAACCAGGTTTGCATATTTTATGCGCCGATATTCCGCACGAGCGGCTTCTTTACGGCTCGTATAAGCGCGCGACTGTGACTGACACGCCTAAGTATATACGGAGGAGAAATAAATATTGCCAGAGAAATGTGCGTGGACGATTCGGAACAGGCAGCGTCTGTAGGAGTCTGTCCCTTTCTTTTAAAGCCAGCTTTGGCTGGCTTTTATGTTTCTTTCTTCGATTACGCCCTTTGGTTCGCAGAGGGTAATATGACCCCTACTCTCACAGCTTTTCTATGGTGTTATTTTCAATCGGCATGACTTGGAGTTATTTAAAAAAAAGACATTTTTTCTGTTCTTTTTGTCTTGTTTTATAAATTCTGCGAGAGTCGTTTTACCACAAGAGCAAAGAAAACTGACTGAAGGAGAAGATAGTACGCCGTTCACTGTTTGTCATTCTTATTGATTCGGGCTCCTTCCGAGTTGCTTTCTTCATACGCGATTAATCAATTTAATAAAAATACCACGAGAATCCACCCCAATCATCATTTCCAGAGATCACAATCATAGTTACACGTTTTCATCAGAAGCGAGCGAAAACTGCACAGAAGCTGCGCTCAGTCAAGAATAAAGCACTGCGACATTGACAACAGCTAAAGACAAGTACAGCTCCTCGTACTCTCAATGCACGCACTTTCCTCTCATTTTGTTTTTTACTCCTCGCAATACTCTCCCGCATCCTCGCGCGTACTCTCTCGATGTTCTTCTCTCCGATCTAGCGCAATTAGGTCAAGTGGATCGTTAAACGCGCTGCGTGCGGCCTCCTCCTCCCTACCGCAGCATCCGTACATACGCGCGCGATCTACGTGCGGGGATCTCGTATATCGAGCGGCCAGCCAGAGGCGCGCGCGCGCGCGCATTAATTAGTACGCCATTGTTGCGGCAATCGCTACTAGTCGCTCCCGTCTATGCATCATCCGGTCATTGTAATTGTGATTTACGCGGTGTATTACTCTCTCTCCCTCGTGCGCGCGAGTTTTATTCCCTGTGAAGAGTCGATCTCGAGAGTTGGAGCTGCTGCACACGAGGTCCGACGATTGCTTTTCGCGAAATATAAATACGATTTACGAGCGGCACACGAGCTCGAAAATATTCGAGTACCTGCGGGGCTGCGTACGCCGGGCGCAAAGCAGATTAAACGTCATACTTTGACGGCTCCTCGACAGCGAGCGAGCATGTGTGTGTATATATAAATTTATTTTCCGCATTGCGATTGCACGAGGCATTTCATATAATGGGATTAAAGCTTAATCGTTAAAGGTGCGCTCGGCGCGCTCGAAACTTCGGAAAAGCTGGGCTTGCGTGGCGAAGCTTTGCGGTATCAGTTCTTTGAACTGTGAATTAATCAAACTCGGAATATGCGCGTACATCGTGGAATTTTCGAGTAATATTGCTGGCGTTGAAATAAAATTGACTTATTCAGGCATCTGAATATATTATACAAAATCGACGTTTTACGTTTGAGAATATTCGGAAAAAATCCATGATAGTATCGATTGAGATTTCAACATACCATCATTGAATAATTATTAAGTGATCGAGCAGCGCGTCATTATTTACGAGCACCGTCGTCAAGTGTCGAGGAGTGAAGAGCTCGTTAGAGAAACTATCAATATCTCGCCTGGCTTGTAATGCATAACCTGATATCGCAAGTGCAGTAGAGAAAAGCAACTGATGCGCGTTCTACGCACTTCTTGCCAGCGGTCGTGTGTAGAAACACGATCAAAGAGACGACAAAGATATGGCTATGTATACTTGTCGCGTGGCGAAACGATGATCGATGAAGATGGCCACGCGCGCCTGTTAACTAGTCACGGGCGAAGGACGCGGCTTATTTATTCTGGGAAATGGATGCAACTAGCTTCACTTAATTTTGTAACGAAGTATAGATTTAAACTTTCAAAGTGCAAAAAACGTCGAACGTATTGCAAACAAAAAATGCTCGACTATTTATAGGGCTCCTCAAAGACGCGGTGCTAGCTGACTCAGCGAGAAAAATAAAAAGCGCGCGAACAACCCCGTCGCGCTGCGCAGAGCCCATAGCACGAGATTCACATAACGGTTATATTGCCGACGTTAAATAAAGAAATATAAACTTCGCGGGTATTCATTTTTCAAAGCACTGCCCGTAGACACTGCAGTCGTAGAAACAGCTCAACAGATCTAAGGATCTAAAAGTATATATATACGACGACCGCAAGTGTTGGCCTGCTTGGGAGTGTAAAGGCAACTGTGTGGTCGGGCTTTTACGAGTGCGTGATTTATTTTATCGATCCGAAGGACGGCGCAAAGTGTAGAATTAAGCGATTTACGAATCAACGCGATTCGTCGAGACGTCGGTCAAGGGAGACGTTACGAGCCGTTAAGTATTGGGTGACAGTCGTCTGGTTACAGTCGACGGGTGTAAAAACCAGAGACTGCCTCCATTTTAATGCTCTGATTTATGCTCGACGCGCACGTGGTACGGCGAATGCCGCTCGAGATAAAATATAATATCAATATTTTGTTGCTGCGTCAAGTCAGCTTTAACGTAGTCATACGTTCATTCAACGAATAAATGAATAAAGTTATATCGCTTCAATCAAATAAGTAAGTGCGGTGAGGGAAAGGCCAGGTAGTATATTCAAAACTGTTTTGTTTCACGGCTACCGTAATATATTGCTTGGTGATACTATTACGACTGATTCCGCATGCTCGCACACCATCAGGGTCTTTCCGTGTGTCACGTCAAGTGGTGCGGAACAAGCAGCCGGAGCATAATAATACTTCCAATGCTCTTCGGCTATTGAGATGCCGAAAAAAAGGTCCCCGAAATAATTGTCAAAAAAGCACGGCAACGCCAACACCAACGAGGAGGACGACGTGACACTGAAAAGAGCGCGCGCGAGCTGCTACTACCTCGCCGTACTCCATCAGGAATATTTTAACCCGAAGTGTAACTCGGGCGCTGGAGTGTCTCGTTATGAAAAGAGCGCGCGAGGAAAAAAATAAAAGGGAAAGCGAAGAAACGGGGAAGAACTGTACAGCGAACCGCAATATTTTCAGCCGGTTCGTTGGCTCTCTCGAGCTCAAGCTCGCGAAACAAGTCGGAAGGAAACTGCGCCGAAACGAGAGAAGGAGAGAGAGAGAGAGAGAGCATCGCGTCTAAGTACTCGGTTCCTTTGGCCCTAGCAACTGCCGACGCTGCTGTCGTCGTCGTCGTCGTCGTCGTCGTCGACGTCGTCCTTTTCAGCGCGGTGAAAGAAAGAAAGAAAGGGAAAGTTCGGTTCGCCGTCGTCGTTTTAATTTTCTTCGCGGCTTGATTTCGCCCCTCCGTATTTTCGAGATCCTCAACCAGCTATAGCAGTGTGCTTCTCTTTTTTCTCGTTGGCATCGTTCGGCTCGTGGAGTCTGTGTATAGCGTCTTGTCAAGGAGTGTAAAGTCTCGGCACCCTCGGCTTAAAAAATTGATCCGATATCTCGCTGTGTTAGCCCCGCAATCCCGAGGGACTGAAAAGGACAATGCGCGAGAGAAAAGGAGGGGAAGGTTGCGGCCTCAACACCGCAGAGAGGTGAAGGGAGGATAAGAGAGTCATGATAGGGAATATATAGTGAGACAAGAGACCAATAAAGAGCTTACGCGAGCCAGGTCTGATGTTCAATTTCACTTTTTGCTGAAAAGAAGAGAACTATACCCCTACTCGTAATATTAACAATTAGCTGTATACTAGAACAGAATAGAAACGCGCACAGCTGATACTCGACAACACAAGCTCCGAAGCGCAGCGAAAGGAGCGTAAAGAATTAACCTCTTCCCAAACCCTGACAACGTAGATGAGAGAAAAACGCCGCAAGGCCGGGGCGCTATCATTC
This sequence comes from Cecidostiba fungosa, assembly GCA_900474305.1. Lineage (NCBI taxonomy): Eukaryota > Metazoa > Arthropoda > Insecta > Hymenoptera > Pteromalidae > Cecidostiba > Cecidostiba fungosa. Next base: position 2,000 of record UCOJ01000279.1, on the reverse strand, counting down.
TCAGCTCATCTTTCATGAAAAATGAATTTTTTGTTTTGGCACTACGCGCAGTGCCCTCTGCACCCAGGACGAGACAGAAGAGATAAAGCGCGCAAGTAGGATCAAAATAAGCCGGTTCGAGCGCTAAAGAAAGGGAAGGAGAAGCGCGGGGGGTCCTCCGCGACTATGGTTCTCGCTGGCGCGCGCAGTGATTATATCCGACAACCCCAAAAAACTTGGGGACACTCTTGGCCGCGCACCCCCTATAACCTTCCTCTTTCTCTCTCTCCTCGTTTTTTATCCATCGCCACCTCGAGGCGCGCCAGTCGAATAAAAATGTTTCGAGCCATCCCATACCCTCTTCTTATCCGAGCACTTATATTTAGTACACGAGATATCCTTTATGCCGGCTTGTACATAGATATCCCTTCGTCGCTGCGGCATGTATATATATACGCTCTGGCACTCTGACGATATTGAAACCAGGGCCATCACGCGCCAACGCGCCTCGCGAGCGTGCCTTATTCTCTTCTTCTTCTCGACTTTTTTTAATCTTTAACTTTATACTTCTCGCGGGCCTTCGACGCGTAAAGGTCTCTTTCTCTCTTCCATCTCCCTCGCTTTTGTGCGACTTTTTCTCGTTCCGACGCGCAGCAGCTGATTCTCGCGCCTTCATCTTCTGGCTTTCTGCTATCGAGACTTGCTTAAGTATAAGGGAGAACGACGCCTTGATCACGACGTCCCAATCGACTCTCGCACACACTGCGCGTGAGATAAAAGAGTGCGAGATTGAAGTTCTTTTTGTGTAACTGCGATGCTGAGACGTGTTTTGTTTGCACTACCCCGGTATTGTCTACAATGAAAAATATATCTACAAATCTAAACTTCAACATTCCAACAGCAGTTGCGATGAAAATTCAGTATTATAAATATACCGACGAAATCTCCCAAGTGCATAACAACCGCGGAGCGTCGAAATGCGAGCGATAAAAGCCAATAGTTTTATTCGTCTCCTCTTCCTCCACGAAATTTTTCGCCGAGCGAAGGAATTAAAAAAAGTATCCGGTTAAACGTCGCGTACACGAGCAAATTTTTCCCGTGGGCGGGCAGCAACTGCCATGAGCCGGGGTCGACAAACTCGTACAAGGCCCCATGCGCTCCCGACCTGACTCAACAGAGCAGCAGCAGCAACGCCGCTGCTTCTTCGAAGTTGTGCTCTTTTTTCGCAGACGCTCTCTTTCACTCTGATGCGGACCTGGTCCGACTTCTTGTTTTTTTTTCTCGCTGACGAGACTCCAAGACGCAAAACTCGTCTTCTTTCGATCACCAACGGAGATATCGTAATTCTCAAGTAAAATACGAACTGTGCAAAGCAAAAATAATTTTTCGCGAATCCGCTTCGAAACCCCGGGCGACTGAGCGAGTAAGATAAGGTGCGAGTGAAAATAGAGCCGTTGACCTCGCAGGCGAGAACGGATCGCCGCGCCGTAAATTTCATTGCTTTCTTGCCAGAAGGGGAGTATTATGGAGAAGACAAGAGAAGCATCGAGAAAGACAGAGTGCGCGCGGAAAGTGCAGGAGAGTTCGTGCCGCAAGCGAATTGCGCTGCAACGACGCGGGAGAGGATTCTGACCCAAATACGATCAGCTGCTACTGCGAAGAAGCACAACAACACGCGCGAGGCCTCGCGCCTTGTTCTACTTAATTAGAAGCACTAAATCGGGCGAGCGAACTCGGAGGGACGTCGAGAGGTTAAATTTACGCGCGCGGCTTACGGAACTGTTCTCTTCTCTTTTGTCGCGCGCGGATATTCCCGAAATCAGTGTGTGCGTCTTGAGCGTGTTGCGTAATTTACAAGATATATTACAGCTGCGTGAAAGGCTTATAGATATAGATACGAGGCGATGAACTTTCGAGTTTCAAATGCCGTTTAATAATACAATAATAATATATAAATAAAACATTTAATTGAGTAGAGCGATTGGATATCCGATAATGTTTTTAACCGCGGGGAAGTGAAG